>PPHD01002110.1:5282-37828 GCA_002909625.1 Bambusicola thoracicus | reverse complement strand
CCTGTGGCGGGCGGCCGCGCGGGGCCTGCTGCTCGGCCGGGCCTGCTTGTGGGCGGCCGCGCCCCGGACGGGCGGGCGGGTCGGAGCGCGGCGCTCCTGGCAACGGGCGCTGCGTGCTCTGCTGCGCGTCGCGGCGTTTCGACGGGGCGGCCCCGGGGCTCCAGCACGGCGCCTTGCCGGCTGGGCGTCGCCTCGGCTGCGCCGGGGTTCCTCCTGGTTCCGCTGTAGCCGTTAGGGAGGGAAACGGAAACAAACGAGCGACCGACCCGAGCGGGCTGCTCCCAGCGCCTCTCGCTTTCGTGCCGGCTCCCGTCTTCCTGCTCGGCCCTCGTCATGTGGCCGGTTTTCCTCAGCCTTTGGGATGTTGAGTGCAGATCTGTCTGCGTGTGGTGCTGCGGGCAAGGAGGTAACACAGCAGTGCTGCTGAGGGCGCCTTCGCAATCGGCGGTTGCACAGATGGCTTTCCCAGGCGTTTGGCGGTGCTCAGGGAGATCCTTGGCGTTACGTTTCTGGTTCTGATGGCACCCTGCTGCTGCTGAACGGTCCTAATGGGTTCTCCTCTCCTTCCTCAGGTATGGCCTCACAGCTGCAGGTGTTTTCCCCTCCGTCAGTATCCTCGAGTGCCTTCTGCAGTGCCAAGAAACTGAAAGTGGAGCCCTCTGTCTGGGATGTTTCAGGACAGAGCAGTAGTGACAAGTATTATACCCACAGCAAAAACCTCCCAGCAGCTCAAGGGCAAGCAAGCTCTTCTCATCAGGTAGCCAACTTCAGTGTCCCTGCGTACGACCAGAACCTCCTTCTCCCCGCTCCTTCGGTTGAGCACATTGTGGTTACAGCAGCTGACAGCACGGGCAGCAGTGCAACAGCATCCTTCCAGAACAGCCAAACCCTAACGCATAGGACCAACCTTTCTTTACTGGAACCATACCAAAAATGTGGATTAAAAAGGAAAAGTGAAGAGGTAGACAGCAACGGTAGTGTGCAGATAATTGAGGAACATCCACCTCTCATGCTGCAAAACAGACCTGCGGTGGGTGCTGCGGCCACGACCACCACGGTAACCACAAAGAGCAGCAATTCCAGCGGAGAAGGGGATTATCAGCTGGTCCAGCATGAGATCCTGTGCTCTATGACTAACACCTATGAGGTCTTGGAATTCCTGGGCCGTGGGACGTTTGGGCAGGTGGCGAAGTGCTGGAAGCGTAGCACGAAGGAGATTGTAGCCATCAAAATCCTGAAGAACCATCCTTCCTACGCCAGGCAGGGCCAGATAGAGGTGAGCATCCTCTCTCGCCTGAGCAGTGAGAATGCAGACGAATATAACTTTGTTCGCTCCTATGAATGCTTTCAACACAAGAATCATACATGCCTTGTATTTGAGATGCTGGAACAGAACTTATATGATTTCTTAAAACAAAACAAGTTCAGCCCGTTGCCCCTGAAATACATCCGGCCAATTCTGCAGCAAGTGGCTACTGCCTTGATGAAGTTAAAGAGCTTGGGTCTGATACATGCCGATTTGAAGCCAGAAAACATTATGTTGGTGGATCCTGCACGCCAGCCCTACAGAGTGAAGGTGATAGACTTTGGTTCAGCCAGCCACGTATCCAAAGCGGTGTGCTCCACTTACCTGCAGTCGCGCTATTATAGGTGAGTAGTGACACAATGCTTGCTTTCAGAATGCTGCCCTGGCACAGGAGAGCTGATCTGATAGGGTGCCAGGGACTGGCTTCTGCAAATGCTTAACTCTTCTGCTGTTAGGTCTGGTTATGGCTGGGGGCCAGGGGAAGGAAATCATCAGCCTGGTCACTTTTCTGCCTGTTTCCTGGAGATTTGTGAAACTTGTGTGTAAATAAATGGAACTTCTGCTTTGCAAATGTGGCGTGGTATGCAGTCCACTGCCTTCCTCCTACCCCAGATTAATGCAGTGAGTTGATTAATTCTGTCACTAGTTTGTGATGTTGTGAGACCTGTAGTTCTTTTTAAAGGGGGATGAGATGGATCTGTGTTTCCCTCGGTGAGTTGTATAAATGTCTTCTGCTTTACTGCTAAGAATTGAAAGCAAAAAAAATCCTGTTTTATGAGCAAACGAACTCAGAAATTGAGTAGGTAAGGCAAGCTGTACTTTTTCTTTCAGTTATTCTTCAAGCTTGGTTCTGTCAATAAGAGAGCGTAA
The DNA here is from genome assembly GCA_002909625.1 of Bambusicola thoracicus. Lineage (NCBI taxonomy): Eukaryota > Metazoa > Chordata > Aves > Galliformes > Phasianidae > Bambusicola > Bambusicola thoracicus. Next base: position 35,652 of record PPHD01002110.1, on the reverse strand, counting down.
GCAGCCGTAGTCTTCAATTAGCAGATGCACCTCTGCCATCAGAGGGACGTGAGCAGGTCTGTGCTGTGTGTGAGGGCTTGCTCGGTGTGAGCTCACTTGACACAGAACACAGGCAGTATCTGGTCCTTCCAGCTGGGACAGACAGGGCTGGGACACCCCACCCTGCCTTGCCCCTGTTTGATGTCTTTCCCGAGCTTCACTTTCAGGCCCTCTCTTGTTGTGGCCTTGTTCTGTTTGTTCCTCTTGCTCCCTCTGCTTTGTGTTCTGCTTCTTGCACCGAGTACCATCTTTCTGTGCTGTTTCCTTCAGGTCATCCACCCTTCTCTTAATGCTTTCCCAATGATCTTCACTTAGCTTGTTGGCACCAATTTTTCTCAATTCTAAAGTACTTATTTTTTGTAACTGCAATTGTCTTTTATGCACTATGACTGTTAAAAGGCTTGCTTTCTAAAATGCATTATTAATTTTGTTGTTGTTGCGTTGACCACTGATCAAGTCTGCTCTGACTTGCAACAGATGTGGGCAAAGCAGACTGGGGAGGCTCATAGTGCTTTCCAGTTTGTAAGATCACACACACAAAAGCCAGATGGGCTGAGACAAAAGTAGCGAGGGCCGATAAGTATCTTGAAGGGGCTGCTGGGAAGGAAGCTGGCTGCTTGTCTTTGTGTGCAGAGCTGAGCTCAGAGCTCTTTCCGCTGCCCTCAGAGCAGTGACTGATGCTGCCAGGAGGGCGAGAACCTTAAGACTGTCTGCTCAACTGAACTTAAGAACGCTGTGATGTGGAAATCTGATATTTAGATTGATATGTAATTAGCTTGATGGTGTTGCTTACTAAAATCCATGTTCCAGGAACTTAGGAGGATGGTGCAAAAGCCACTTTATTGTCAGAGAAGTGGGTCACTTCAACCTGTTCACATTAAATTCATGTTCAGTGAGCTCTAAGTTTGAATTTTTTCAGTGCTGTCAATACAGACCAATTCTTCATTTGGCTCTCAGTCAGCCATTAAGAATAAACTCAAAGTGTTCTGTGTTCTTTGATTTTTATCTCCTGTTACTGGACTGAGTTTCCTGCAGAGAACTCTGAAGCAGCCAAATCAGATGCCATAAGATAAATTTTCTGATGCATATATATGCCCTGGGGGGGAAAAACATTCCTTTATTAACTACGCTCATTGCTACTGGGCAGTAATTCATCTTAGTTTGAATGAGACTGAGCTCTGAATAGGTCAGGAGGGAAAAACACCTCTGTGCATGTAGGAGCCGTTGCTTTAACTTTCAACTGATGGTTAAATGTCTGCTCCTCAGCTTGGGCTTAAGCTGTTCAACAGTGAGATGGAGATGCTCTGCTGTATTGCCTTCTCAGACAGATTTGGCTGAGCTGTTTGGTGCTTCTAGCTCTTACTTAGCAGTACTTGTTCACGCTGCTGTCCTGTTTTGAAGCCCTAATGTCTATTTTTATTGAATTCTTAATGCCATACTTCCACTTGGGGTGCAGTACTGGGTTTGTCAGGGCAACACTGTTAAGGTTTGGGGTTCTTTCTGCAGGCATTCCTGCTGCCTCCACGGTGTTTCCCAGTCAGGAAGGGCGGTTTTCCTGCCATGGCATGGTAGACTTGGAGCATTGTGAGGAATTCTTTGGCTCTCACACCTGGCATGGACTCGCAGCACACTAGCTCTGGCACTCAACGCTTCTATGCAGTGACTTCTATGCAGTCCTTGAGCTTGGTGTCTTCATTTAGGTGGCACTGAGCATGGAGGGAGCTGCCAGAACAGAGGACTGAGTGCTCCTTCCTTCTGCTCAGGGCTGTTTCCTGTTCCTGTTCCTATCCCAGCTGTGTTGGCTCGGGAGCAGCAGTGTGTGCTGCCAGCTTGAACTTTCTCTCCTTGCTGGTGCAGCTCTGAGCAGCGATGTTATTCACCCCATTGCTACCTGCAGTTGAATCATCTTTGTGTTACTGTTGTTTACAAGGGGCAGGGCTGAAGGCCCACATGTAAGCATGGCACGTTCTGAAATGCTCAAACCAAGCCTTGGATTTTTCTGCTGCTGCTTTGAATCCCCTTTTGAGAGTGCCCAAGCAGATTTGCTAACTTTGGCAGTCAGAGCAGACTTGACAAGCGCATATGTAAAGAAAGAATGTTTGATTTCTTATTCCAGAGAGCTTAAGACAGTAAAGCTCACTTTAATCTTTGACAGGCCAGCTATGAAAGTCACCTGCGCCTGTTGTCCTGTTTCAACTCACATCTCATAAGGCCACTAATTATAGCAGTGTGAAAGAAGATGATAGAGACTCATTTGCCAGCTCTGTCCTTGAATCGGAATGAAGTTGGGTGGCTTGTGAGGAGTTCATTTAAGTCCCAGGGAATAAAATGCATAGAATTTAACTTACTGTCTTTTAATATTGAAGTTTCAGTATATGTGTCTATCCCAGTGTGTTGTTAAAGACAAATAACATCCAGGCCTCATTGCCACCAATTCTCTTGGCATCAGTGTGACTTTTCTTCATGTGTTTGAGAAGGCATAGCATGTTCTGCATATTCCACAAGCCAATATTTGACTGTGGGCATTCCAAACCAAGGGATCTTATGCGTGAAGTGTTCCATATGTGATGCTACAGGTCCAATCTGAATTGGGAATTCCTGCATAAGTAGGAGAATCTGGAGGTTCCAAATAGGTTTTCTAGTAGACTGGTGACACGTTGTGTTCTGAAAACCCAATGAGAGTGACTACACTGTGCTCACTGTGCTTGTGGAGGTGAGAGCACTACAGAAATGGAGTCCCCCGTAGCACCCGTTAGTCTATAGAGCGCTGCATCTAGCTTCACCTCATTCTTTTACAAAAAAGCTCGAGTGGAGATTCAGAATTGAAATATCAGCTATTTCTCATGTTGACACAATCGTATTTTCACATGATAAAGAACTGCCTTCCTTTAAAGCTGAACAGCAGGGTTTAGGAATGACCTCACTGCACTCAATAGCCAGTCCAGTCGTCTGCCTTTTTCGGAGGTGCTGTGCTTGGGCAGCTGGGATGAGTGCTTTATTTGGGAGACTGGCTCATGGTCACCTTAACCAAAAGCCATAGCTGTGTCACCACAGCTCAGAGGGTGGTTAATTGGAGTCACTTGTTGCGTGCAAACTGCTGGGAGGTATGCTTGGGTTGAACAGCTGAGGAAGGTGTTCGATCTGGTGACATCTGTATGTTATGCAAACCAGTTCAGAGTTCTGTAGAAAGATCAGAATTGGTTTCAGAAGGTTTTTTTTTAACACCAGCCTCTAAAATACGGTGCAATATAAGGAATGGCATGCTAGCCTTAGGACGTGCTACCAAAGTCATGCCCAGAAAACCACTAGCCTGTAGTTCAGGACTTTTCTATCTTTGCTGTTGTGTTAGTTATGCACGAAGAAGAGCGAGGTTTTAATGTTTGTACTTTCCAGAGTAAATTCCCATAGCAACTCACGTGGTTCTTGCAGCACTTGGGCTATATGCTGTATGCAAATATGTGACCAGAATTTCACCTAACAGAAAAGCATCAGTTTGTTTCAGAACTGCGTGTAGGTGAAGAGTTGTACCAAAGCATCATTCTGTGCTCTGAGTCAGTTCCAGAAGGAAATCTCCCTGAAATTCCAAGCTGTTGCGGTAGTCGGTCCTTCCTGCAGTGTGAGTTTTTTTCCATCACCTTTTCAGGGCAGTCCAGGCTGATATATTTTCCTTTAGGTGTGGCTCAGTGCACAGAAACCTGTAGCACAACCTTGCAGAGAAGTCAGAATATCCAGCTGTGTTCTTGTGATCTGTTTTAAACTCGAAACTCTCCAAACCCTGCATGAAGACCAGTGGACAGAAAGCAGGTGCCTCCCTGAAGAGCTTCTGTTTCTGGGTCTGCAGATGTGATTCCTTTCCACGTGCAGGCAGCTGGGTGCCAGGGCAGGGAGACCTGCAGAGAAAAGTCTGAGCACCCTCTGCCAGAACTTCTCTTCCAAGTTCTGCTAGGGAAGGCAGTGTGCGTTCTCTGGGATGCCTCTGTCATATGTTATAAAACCAGTTACTAGAGGAGTCATTTTGTCTCACAGTTGCATAAAGTTGGAGGGCACCTGGCAATAAAGCAGAATCAGCCATGCTAAGTGATGAAAAGGCTGTTAGGACACCTGAGGAAACATCTGCTTCAATGTGAATCTCTTAATTTCACGTGGGTTTACTCAGATGAAGGAGCATTATCCAGAGAAATTATTAAAGAGCTATATTTTCTGAAAATTTTAACCTTCTTCTTTTCCCCCTTTCCTTTTGTTTTCAATAGGGCTCCTGAGATCATCCTGGGTTTACCATTCTGCGAAGCTATTGACATGTGGTCTCTGGGCTGTGTGATAGCCGAGCTGTTTCTGGGCTGGCCTCTGTATCCAGGAGCCTCTGAGTATGATCAGGTGAGTGCATGGGGAGTGTGGGGATGTTCAGATGAAGCCACAGTGGTCTGTTTCCAGACCCTCTGAACCCAATGTATCCTGCATCAAATTTTATCCAAAACGAATCACTGTTGTCTGTCATCAGAATTTTCTGGCTCTGGTATTCCCACTGTTGGTCTGCTGTCATTGCACAGGAGAGCACAGCTCTGTGCATTTTACCAAATGTACTCATCCAATATAGAGTCAGTTGACAGTTCACCCCCTGTCTGCTCTTCCAAACCCAAAAGCTGTTGAGGGACATTCCTGTCAAAACAAAAGGGAGGTGTGTGCTCTGTAATATCACCGTGAGAGCAGTTTTTCCACATGGAGACAAAGCTGGCATGCCATTCCTGTCCTGTTAGCACCTACAGCAGCCCTTATTTCTAATGCAAAGTGTAGGCCCACGGTGCTTCTGCAGTACAGGGGCAAGGGACTGAAAAGGCATTTTGCACTAATTATTTCTTTCGGTGGATTCTTAGCAATATTACCTGGGCTCGTCCCTTGCCTATAAAAGGGCAAAAAGTCTGTACAAGGGGTTTTTTGAGACTGACTTTTCCACTGTGGTTTTTGTTGGTGATGTCTTGTGACAACACTTGGTATAGTTTTCCTTATGTTACAGAGCACATAAAAGTAAGCTTTCAGACTTAGTAAGTTTATGGTATGGGCTAGGAAGCTAGCACTGTAAATTTCCAAAGGAAACCCAATGGTACCTTAATGAGCAGAATGAGTTAGAAAATAACTAAGACACACCATGGTGGTTTCCTTGCACAGTGAGTTTTGTGTAATTCTGAGAACTTTATCTAGCCATGTAGGTGGGTGGGGAGGAGGTGCTTTTTCCATTGCTTAATAGCAGGATTTTGCAGTCCTTTCTGAGGCAGCATGAGGTGTGACTTCATGTGGTTGATTTTGATATCTGAATCGCCCTTGAAAAATAGAGATGGTTTGCTTTCATGTTTTCTCGGGTTCCACAGCAGCAAATGAAAGCTGAGGCAGAACTTCTGCAGGGACCTCTTAGGAATGAGTTCGCAGCTTGGGATGGGTTTTACACTGATTGTTTAAACATTATTAGCTTATAAGGAAGAGATAAGTCTCATAAGCCAGCAGATCACTTAGCTGAGCTACTGTGTGGATACCAAAGATAGTTGCCTGCAGATACTTCAGATTCACACTGGCATACATGGAAAGTGAATCAGTCGTTCTATCTGGCACATGGAATATAGCCATCAGTTTATCACCGTACAGTATTCAGCTGCTCTGACACAGTGGAGGAGGAGGAGTTTTGCAAATAAGACAGGAGACGTGCTAAAAAGGCTATATATGAATGTCTGAACAAAGCCTGGTTAACCTTAACACTGTGCTCCTAGCCCTTATTTTTATAAATTAGAATATTACTTGTTTTCCTGTAACTTTTAAATAGGCTCCTTCTGGGGAATAGTCGTGACAAAGGTGATGTCACATTTCTCACTGTACTCCTGAAGAGCAGATATCAGTTGCAGTCATGTAACATCTAGAATGCTTCAAAAAACATACTGTGTTTTATAATAATGTGCTGTTTTCTTTCCTTTGGAGCACACCTTTGTGCTTGGTACCTCTCTGCCTTCTGTCTTATTGATGCTATTGCAGCTGGTCAGGTGCACCTTCCAGGTTTCTTATGATTTTGTTACATGTTAAATGTATTAAATGCTTTTGAGGGTACAAATGATTGGATTAGGGGTTTGGGCTTGCTTTCTTCATTAATGAGAGCTTTGTCATGGTATTCTTGTGTGCTCAGAGTGCAGGCGGCCAATAAAAGCAGTGTTGCATGGACATTGCTAATAGCAGTGACTATTGGTGTTACTTTAGCTGTATCTCTGAAAGCTCACAGTCTGCTCATATGTACTGGGCACAGAAGATTTCCATAAACCAGTGTTTATACAAAACCTAAAATTTTGGCAGATAATGTGACTGAACAAGTTAAATATCCTTGTAAGTACTTGAGATAGTCTCTTTAATGTCGGTTATCTGGGCATTTTTTATTTGCAGGTTGCTTCCTAATAGCTGTGCACAAAGCTGGTTGATAACTGCTACGTTAAGCATCAGCTAATTATGTTGGGAGTCCTGATTCTTATTATTTTCTTTCCTAGATTCGTTATATTTCACAAACTCAAGGCCTTCCAGCGGAGTATCTTCTCAGTGCAGGAACGAAAACAAGCAGGTTTTTTAACAGAGATCCAAATTTGGGATACCCACTGTGGAGGCTAAAGGTTTGTCTGTCTTCTTAATGCCCAATTCTGTTTTGTTCACTGAGGACTTGCTATAAATCGACACCTGGCTTGTTAAGATTGGATTTGAAATGCCATTCAAATATCACTGATTTGTCTATTGTGCTCCAGAAACTCTGCAGACCTCCTAGTGCTCATCTAACAATAGCAGCTATGAATGATAGCACCAGCAAAGAGTGGGTGTTGAAGTAACTGAGATAATGATTGCTTATTATGGTCTGCTCAGTCTTGGAAGCATGTCATCTTGTTGTCATCTCCTGACAGCACAGAGTAAAGTGGGGAGCATTTCCTGATGGTGATTTTCAGCTGAACAGGGAATGGTTTGTGTACTGGCAGAGGACAGGAAGGAGTCAGATGTACATTTGATTTACTTCTAAGCTGAGCTGCAAAAGGAGGGAATTTTGTCTTTCTTTGTAAAAGGGAGATTAAAATATAGTCTTTTCCTAAATGAGAGCTCTTCTGTTCTTTTCACATTAGTACTACCTAAGAAAGCCTTGAAAGGAACTGATCCAGTTGTTAATTCAGCTTTGGCAGTGAGTAATGAGTGGTATTTCCAGTTTCAGAGGGATGAGAACCCGTGACTGCTTGTGTTTGGCATGCTAGCATATGATTTATACTGAAGCAGGCAAAAGATGACCTGGCTCAATGCTTGTCATGTTGCTTTTTCTTTTTTTAGTATCTCAATTTCTCAAAACTCCATTTATATTAACAAATGCTTTATTTAATAGACCCCAGAAGAACACGAGTTGGAGACAGGGATAAAATCAAAAGAAGCAAGGAAATATATATTCAACTGTTTGGATGATATGGCGCAGGTATGTAGAAATACTGTAACACACAGACAACTCATTTTAACTACATATATTATTGGTGTCTTTAAAATGAGGCTCCTGAACCAGGACAGTCTTCTTCCACATATTATTGAGAACACTGATAGAGGTTTGCCATGGTGCCAATTTGCATCAGAAATCACTGTATTAAAGGCTGTGAAAACGTTAATTATGAAGCAGTTAGAGATTTCCTGTTCTTGTTTAGACTTTGATCTTGTGGATGCAGCAAGTGTGCTTAGCCTGCATTGCTAGGAACAGCTTAGCTGCAGTCAAGTAGCAGGAAAGGTAAGCACTTGCAGGTGTTTGTAGGATTAGGGCTCTTGGTGAGCCTTGGAAATCTGAGAGAGCATGTTGACTGGAACCACAGCTTGTTCCATTTTTCCATTCTGTTTTCAGAATTTATGAGGGAATGTCTGAGTGTTCTTAATAATATGAGGCCTTGAATCTTAAACATGTTGATCTCCATTTCCTATTGATTTTGTAGTTATTACCATCACTGTACATCTGCGCAGAGAGCGTAGAATCTCACCAGTCAGTTTTGCTAGCCTCTTACAGCCCTGCAAAAGAGGGCACGTTACCAGGCAGTGGAGAATGAAGGCTGGTTGCTATCTATTGAGCAGACCAACTTCATGTTGAGATGAGAATGCTTGTGTAAGTTTGACTTCCTTCTTTAGAGTGAGCAACGGAAAAGTTTAATGCTAGTGCTGTAGTACCTAAAATTAAGCTGGCTAAGAGACAGAAATGGTTCGTAAATATTTGTGTTTGATGTGAACTTACTGAATCGTTAAGCAGTAATGAGTGTAATGTTTGCATACTACTCTAATTTTGTTTTCAAGGTGAATATGTCTACAGACTTAGAAGGGACCGACATGTTGGCAGAGAAGGCTGACCGAAGGGAGTATATTGATTTGTTGAAGAAAATGTTGACTATTGATGCAGATAAGAGAATTACTCCGCTGAAGACTTTGAACCATCCGTTTGTTACAATGACCCATCTGCTGGATTTCCCACACAGTAATCAGTAAGCTTCCTTGGATTTCCTGTTTGATTTCAGGAGGACAGGGTAGAAACACAGAATAGCACGTTTCTACTTTATGTCTGTACTGTTTTCTGCATTTTCTGGCTGATCTGAAAACAGTAAAGGCATGTGGAAGGAAAGGCATGTTTATAAGCTTCCTTTTCATGCTTTATTACCTTCTTGTTTTTTTTAAATACCTCCCCACAGCTCTCCCCACCCCCAAAAAAAACAATAAAAAATCTAAACCTAAAAGCATATGCATAACCTCAGAAATGTAATGTCTCTGTTGAGTTGCATTGTACCTAATCTCATATCTTCCTTCTGTCTTCTCTTTCAGCGTGAAATCCTGCTTTCAGAATATGGAGATCTGCAAGCGAAGAGTTAATATGTATGATACAGTGAATCAGATTAAGAGCCCATTCACAACTCACGTTGCTCCTAATACAAGCACAAATCTGACAATGAGCTTTAACAACCAGCTCAATACAGTACACAACCAGGTATAGCATTTGCTAACTGTTTTGTTAACAATTAGCTAACTGCTAATTGAAGAGCTTGCGCAGTCTCATTTTAAACCCTCTGTCCTTTTCTGCAAAGCAGTGTGTTTAAATCACATCCCAGAATTTGTAGTCTTGTCTTCAAGTCTTATTTTCCATAACTCAGGCCATGGCAGTCTATTTTTCACCTGATCACATTAGCCTGTCGGTTCAGCAACATAAGTAGAGTTGGTGTGGCTCGTGTTTTTTCTTATGTTATCTTGGGCTTTTTACCTAAAACCTTTTCCTGGTGCTTGCTACACAGTATAGTCTTGACAATTCCTGTCTTATAACAAGTACAACTGATAAATCTGTAATGTTTTTGTTTTCTAGGCCAGTGTGTTGGCTTCCAATTCTACTGCTGCTGCTACTCTTTCCCTGGCAAACTCGGACGTCTCCTTGCTAAACTACCAGTCTGCTCTCTATCCATCATCTGCAGCACCTGTTGCAGGTGTGGCACAACAGAGTGTCTCCTTGCAACCTGGAACCACCCAGATCTGCACGCAGACTGACCCATTCCAGCAGACGTTCATTGTTTGTCCCCCTGCTTTCCAAAGTAAGCAGAAAAAAAGCCTCTTTGTATGCTACTGTGGTTTCAGTTAGATTAAAATGAGAAATTGTGATTGATGTCACGTTGGGACAGTGCAGAAGATCACTCTGTGCGTGTCACATCAGAACAGAAAGCAGAATCGGGTCAGACATGGGTAGACAGTTTGGTTCTCTTCCAGGTGAGCTTGAGCAGGTGGCAGTACTTTGCCTGCCTCAGTTGCAGCCTTCATCTGGTTGCTCAACCTGTTTTTCCCTCCAAACTGAACACAGCAGCATTCCTCAGAAAGCACTGAACAGAGTCAGACTTATCTGAAAATAAGAAAATGCCTTACCATGTTTTTTTACACCAAGAGTGAATATCTGCTTAGGTCAGTTCACAATCACTGATTCAGTTGTGCAGTTTGCTAACAAGAAATGAACTGTCACAAACTGCAATTAAGTGAAGTTAGCACAAGCATAGCTCTGTTAAAACTGAAAATTCTTCATTTATTTTTATACCTGGGTTGTGCTAGTCCGGAGTATTGTTTATGGAATGGGAACTGGTGGTGTAGCAGAGGTAGGTGTGTGTGTGGATTGCTGGTTTCTGAACACAAGGCTGAAGAATTGCATAGAGCTTTTGAGAGCTGGTTGTCCATCGCTATCCTCTAGCAATGGGGGTTGCAGAAGTATTTACTCCAGCTTGTGTTTCATTAGTAAGATTTTGTCGAAGGAAACAGTTTTTCTTCATCTGAACCTATATTCTTTCACCTGGTAGGAACTTGAGAAGAATAAATAGACACAGAATCATAGAACTACTCAGGTTGGAAGGCACCTCAAAGATCATCAAGTCCAACCGCAGGACATAAGTAAACTGTCTTAGCTGTGATGTATTCTTGTCCTCCACAGCTGGACTTCAGGCAACTACAAAGCATTCCGGGTTCCCAGTAAGGATGGAGAATGCTGTCCCAATTGTACCACAAGCACCTGCAGCACAGCCACTGCAGATCCAATCTGGAGTTCTCACACAGGTAAAAAAAGATAAAATAACAACAAGAATTCCAGAGTTAACTGTATTTCCTATCAGTGTCCAGGAGAACCTGACTTACCTTCTGGTGCTTGGGGTGAATGCTGGGAGGTTCTCAGAACACTCCAAAAGGTTTAAATGCAGATCACCTCTAAGACAGTGTTTTCTTGTTTTGTTTTTCTGGAATATTTAAAGACTAAACTGTTTTATGCCACGTGCCTCCCTGGTTTGAGGAGTTTGGTTTAACAGCAGGAATAAATATGTACTTTCTAGCTGTTAAAAAGACCGCCTTTTTACAACCTTACAGCTATCTGTAGTGTACATTTTTGTCTACACTTCAGAAATAAAGCAGCTCATTTTAGAAGAAATCTGTTCTGTGAGAATTGAGATCCCAGAAAGCAGAGGTAGCAGCCAAGACTTTTCATGTTAAATTTCATCTTTAAGTGAAATTGTATGAATTCTTCTCCATTCGTTGCATTGGTAGTGTGAATTGATCTGTAGCAACGACATCCTTATTTCTGTTTGCAGTTTAAACAGCATGCAGTGTCAAAATTCACAGATTGATGTTATAAACATCACTAATGTGACATGAATGAAAACAATTCTTATTTCCAAAAAATTATTTCATGTATACAGTGAGGGCCCAGTGATTCCTGACTATTATTCACTGAAAAACCATCACTGCCTTTAAAATTGAGCACAGTCCTTTGTATTTGTATAGTTTAAGCTTCTGCTGACCTTAACACATAGTGTATTAATTTGACTGTCCAGGAAGTGTGTCGTACTGCTGGCCTACTTGCAGAGAAACAAAGTCAGATTGTTCAGTCCAAGTAACTTTGGTGGCATTCTGTGATGTCTGTTTTGTTTGGCAGAACTGTGCAGGTGACAGTATCCAAAAAGCAGAGTATATTTGAAGGAAGCCCATCCTGAATCCAAACCTCAGTTCTCTCAAGAAGGCAAATAGTAAACTGAGAATCTAATTTTATTAGATATTTTAGGGATTCATATTGGTAGTTTCTTGACAGTTTCATCACAAATAATTTTGCTCCTTAATAATACAAAAGACCTTTGGTGCCTTTTAATAAATGCCTTGTTTTTTTTTCCAAGAGTGCTGTATGTGAATGTGGAGGTATGACACTGAAAGCTGTGTCCTGTTGGGGTGCAGTTTGTTATGGCTTAGTATGTAAAAGCAGTGCAGTGTGCTCTCTGGGACCCGGTAAAATGTAATGGTAGCTGAACGCTATCTGATATTTACTTCTCAACTGTGCCATCAGAGGGATGCTGTTCCCCAGTTCCCTGCTCCTCGTGTTCCCCTCAGGGACGTGTAATTGCTTAGAAGAACATGCCCAGGGGGTCATAGTGTTGGTTTCACTGCACCCATTGCAATTCTGGAACTTACTCGAGCACCATAAAATGCCAGTGAGGTGAAACCTTGTCTAGCCCTATTGCTGAACCCACTTACCTGCCTTGGTACGTTTGTTTCACTCACTGCCTGATCTACATTTCAGGGAAGCTGTACACCACTAATGGTAGCAACTCTTCATCCTCAAGTAGCCACCATCACGCCGCAGTATGCGGTCCCCTTTACTCTGAACTGCGCAGCCGGCCGGCCAGCGCTAGTAGAACAGACGGCTGCAGTACTGGTAATTGCCTCCCTTGATTGTGTTCACTAACTGAGTTTTTGTTTTAACTTAGACTTGCAGAGGGCATGGAAGCATGTGCCATCTTGTGGCTGTGTTCTCGCTACATCTTAATGTCTCGTTGTTTTCCTCCCCAACATTGCTGAAGCACTGTCTGACTCTGACGTTTAGTGTGGCTCTGTAAAGAATCCAGATCCATTGACTATTACTCTTTACTGGCCTAGTATTACAAAGCTCTTCTAAGCTAGGCTGTAGAAGAGCTACGATTGTTCTTGTTCTCTGCTTACTATCCTATCTTTGCCTTTTGATTGCTGAATACAAAGGAATCAGTCTTTAGCTCGATTCTGCTACAGGTACCTGGATGGCCAGAACTTGAACTACCTGGCAAGTTAGCTGCCTGCTTTGTCTCAACACCTGTAAAGCTGCTTTGTGTGTAGAAATGTGTCAGGTGGTTAAGCACAGGCTAAAACCTCTAATGACAGCCAATTCTGTAGCATACTGCTTTAGGAGTCGATTCCTCTTAATCTCTGTTTGCCATTGACAGCAACGTTCTGGCCTTTTGTTACTCGTAGCCAACCACAGGTAGCTTGCTTCATCCAAATAAAGGCACTGTTCTTCACAGATACTTTCAGTTCATACGTATTTCTTGGTTGAAATTAAAGGTGAGCTGTATCAGAAATGCCACTAGATAGCGCTTAGGCTATTTGGAACTGCAAAAAAAACAGCGGGGGAAGTAAACACACCTTTAGGAAATGCTTGTTTTCAAAATTGTCCTCTTTGTGTCCATTTGGCACCTGCACCACTACAACTTTGTCAGTGCCACAGAGAAGTCATTGTCAAACTCCAGAATCAGATCAGTGAAGCTTACGAAAACATCGCGGTGCACTGAAGTGCTGGTATCCTCACATGTCCTTCAAAGCACATTCCATTTCTTCTGTGAACCATGTTGTTTCTTGTGGCTTTAGAGTGGTAGTTTGAGTGTCGTTTTCTTCCAAGACGGAGACCTCTCCCAAAGTGGAATTTGCTCAGGCCATATGTGTATGGAAATGAAATCCTGCTCGTTTGAGTTCTGAACCGAGCGAAGTGCTCCCTGTCTCGGAGGAGGGGGAAGGCAGGAGGAGGGGTTCTCCTGGGTCCCAGCTCTGAGCTGACAGCTCCAGGGATGCATCTCCTTTCCTCCTCTTGCGTTTTGATTGCCGAAAGGCTGCGCTCTGGGCTCTGAAAACAGCAAGGGGTGACTGTAGCAGAGCTTGGGACACAAGTGAGATATTAGTGATGTTTTCAAAAGTGGACGTTTGGTTCAACAACAGGCAAATTAGATCTGCTCTCCTGTGCGTGTACGGCGGAGTTGCCGCTCAGCTCCCCCATACAGCAGCGGGAGTCAGAGCCGGCTCCGAGCTGCCAGCCTGGATTCTGAGCTTCCCCGGAGAACTTACCATTCCTGTTTGGATTCTGGGAGCCTTTGGCGTGAATTTGCTCACCTTTAGTGCTTCCAACACTTCTCCCTGCTGCTTCCCCTCAGTTTGCATTAGCCATTTGCTAAGCTTTGCGTATTTTTGTCCTTCCTCTGTCAAAACAGTTCGTCGCTTGGAAGGCCCGGTTTCTGCCTCTCATTGGGAATTATATATCTTGCTGTATTAAACTCTCTGCTTTGTCTTGTGCAGGTGTTGGCTTTTGGAAAGACGCATGGTGTGACTTTTAACATATTTCTCTTTATTATTTTTGTTTAATATTATCGTTACTCCGCTTGTGTTGGCAGAGGTTTTCGCAGTTCTCTGCTTTGAAGGCTTCTTGTTTGGAACCGGTATTTGTCACGCGTGGGTCTGTTACTTGCAGAAATACTTTGTTTAAAACAAGCAGCGTTTTTATAGTTCAATGCGCAATAAAGAAGCGGTTTCAAAACCTAACTTAGCAGTATTGTACTGCAGAATTTAGGTCGTTGTTGGCTTTTTTTGCAGAACGTATTGCATTTTGTCTGTTTGAACAGGAACTTTGATAGTACCAATGGATGAAAAGTAGCTTCCTGTCCCTCCCAGATCACGAAATGTTTTTCTCACCATGGCTTTTCTTTACTACTTTAGTTGAGGAGGCGTAGCTTTCCATGATAACAACACTATCTCAGCTATGAGATAGCTGTCGTAGTATGAGCCCTGTCATCCAGACAGACAGAAAGAACCAGACTGCCTTTGTAGTGTGGAATCTGTCAGCAGAGCAGCGTGCAGAAGCTCACGTGCAAAGTAGTCCAAAACACTCATGATGCATCCAGCAATACAGTGCCTGGCTGCATTCTGCAGTACAATATGTCACTTCTCCCCAGTGGCATTTGGGCTACGAAAGGTTAGCACAATGTCAGGAGAAGCTTGTTTCTCTCTTTTTTTGTACTGAGACCTTTTGAGAAAGTGCAATGATGTGCCCTTATCTCTGCAAGTTAACAATCTGCGTAAGTGCATTTATTGCTTGGAACAGCTCACTCTGTCTCTGTAGGAACTGAAATCTAGTGAAGCTGTGTATATCTGTTTGTTGTTTTGCAGCAGGCCTGGCCTGGGGGAACCCAGCAGATACTGCTTCCTTCCACCTGGCAGCAGCTCCCAGGGGTTGCCTTGCACAATTCTGTTCAGCCAGCAGCTGTGATTCCAGAGACGATCGGCAGCAGCCAGCAATTAGCTGACTGGAGGTAGGGACTACGTGGGGTTCAGTCCCGTGTGCTGCACTGCACAGAATTTCTCCCTCCCCTTCAAAGTCACGCAGGGGCTCAGTGCAGCTGTGCCTGCGCTGCAGTGCCTGCAGTGTTGTCATGGGATTTGGGTGGTCTTGTTTTTTTTTCTGCCCCAGGAATGCACATTCCCATGGAAATCAGTACAGCACCCTCATGCAACAGCCATCGTTACTGACCAACCACGTGACGTTAGCTACAGCGCAGCCTCTGAATGTTGGAGTTGCTCATGTTGTTAGGCAGCAGCAAAGCAGCAATGTTCCAGCAAAGAAGAACAAGCAGCCAGCACCAAGCACAGCCAAGTAAGGCTTTGTCTTTCAGCCCTGTAGAGACTGGCTGTGTTGTGCAGGTTCTTTTGTGGTGTGAAAAACTTCTTAGCATCACAGAATTACTGTCTGTGTAACTTTTTAATGTGCTACAGTTGCTTTTAAGTGTGTCTTGGATAAAGTGATCTAAGTTTCAGTGAGAGTGCAAGGACTGTGGTTGACCAAGTGCTTTACTGTATGAGTCAAAGTGAGACTTCATGCCTTCAGAGTGTGTTGGTGCCATAGAATACGACTGGCAGAACCAGCAGCTGACTGACGAGGGGTGGCACATAAGAGTCAGTCCTGATCAGAGCATTCCTGAATGCATTGGTCCCTTCTGGGACGCATTCCATGTGTTTTCCTGTATGAGTGTCTGCACTGAGGTTCTCTTTGTGTTTTTCTTTTTGTACTGTGCTCCATCCTGCTGGAGGCTGACTGTTCTTAATGCTGGTGTTGATTTGTTCTGGCCTGCTGACACGCAACTGAATACTGCTTCGCTTTTCCTACAGGTCCAGCTCCACTCTAGAAACTGTGCCCACTCAAGTTTACTCTCTCATTGGGAGCAGTCCTCTGCGCTCCACATCCTCCTCCTCCAACGTGCTCGTCCCAGTGCAGGAGCAGCACCAGCCCATTGTGATCCCAGACACTCCAAGCCCTCCCGTCAGCGTCATCACCATTCGTAGTGACACTGATGAGGAAGAGGACAGCAAATACAAACCTGCCAGGTAGGAAATTCATTTAGGCAATTAGTACTGATAGGTTCTGAGCTGAGCCCAAGCATCAGGAAGAGTAATTCTATGATTCTATGATTCTAAGAGCGGAGACAGTTACGTGCAAAGCCCTGGCTCAGCTAACAGCCGCTGCGTAAGACAGAAAATGCTGCGTCATGTTCACTGCATTGTTTGTCTCTCTAATTAACCAGATTACATATGACTAGGAGGAGGGTATGAGATCTGGAGGGGAGATGTCTTGTGGGAAAAGCTAGAATGTTTCCTGTTTGTCTTTTTTCCCTGCAGTTTGGGTATGAAGCAGAGATCCAATGTCATCAGCTACGTTACTGTTAATGACTCTCCAGATTCCGACTCCTCCCTGAACAGCCCCTATGCCGCAGACCCACTTTCTTCTCTCAGGAGTACAGGTGGTGCCCTGGAGCTGCCAAGCAGAGGAGCAGCTGACAGCTCCAACTCTCGGACTATCATTGTGCCACCATTGAAAACACAGCTCAATGACTGCATTGTAGCTACCCAAGCTTCAGGTAGATATGCTCTCATAGCTCACCGTGCTCAGTGGTTTTTGCCAGGGCTTAGATGTTGGGCTTGGATGCTGTCTCATTCCTGACAGCTTTGTCCTCACAGTTTTTAACTGTCTGCTTTAGGCGTGATGTTCGGAGAATGCAAGCCTTGGTCTGTTTTTAGTGTCACTGATACATTTACCTTTCATGTATATTTGGCTGCATTCATTTAGAAAGGTCTTTTCTTGTGCAGTCAAATTTTAATTGAAGAAATAGCTCTGTTACAAAAGTAGGCGCTATGTTCTTCAGTTACCTAAGCTGGTTGGCATAGTGCATGCGTGCAGCGTGAGAAGGAAGAAGGGATTAAACTGATGAAATCTTTCAGGCATCCTGAGCAGCACCAGTAAGACCAAGCCCGTGGCCTCTGTGAGTGGGCAGTCATCAGGATGCTGTATAACACCAACTGGGTACCGACCACACCGCGTGGTAACAAACGGTGTGCAGCCTCTCAATCTCAGCCAGGTAAGCACTGTGTGACGTTTCCTGGCCATTGTCTGTCCTGCTGGGTGTTAATGGAGAGGCTCTGGCTGAACCTCTCATTGCTCCCCGAGGTTACTTGTTGACTTTTTTTTCCTCCTTCTCCCTGCAGAACCAGCAAACTACAGTGCTGGCCTCACAGGAGAGAAGCGGAAATGCAGTCCCACGTAGGCAGCAAGCTTATGTGGCACCCCTCACATCAACTATTTCTCAGGCTCCCTACACGTTTCAACACAGCAGCCCAGTGCATCCCCACCTGGCAGCAGCGACTGCGAATGCACACCTGTCCAGCCAGCCACATATGTACACTTACGCTCCGACTACTGCTGCAACGTTGGGCTCCACCACCTCCATCGCCCATCTCTTCTCCCCTCAGGGCTCCTCACGGCACACCCAGTACGCTGCCCACCCCAGCACACTTGTCCACCAGGTCCCTGTGAGTGTTGGTCCGAGTCTGCTGACTTCTGCAAATGTTCCACCTGCCCAGTACCAACACCAGTTTGCTCCCCAGTCCTATATTGGTGCTTCCAGAGGATCTGCTATTTACACTGGATATCCGCTGAGCCCTACAAAGATCAACCAGTACTCATACTTATAGTTCTTGGTAGAGCAATTCCTGTCCTGCAACAGCCTGGAGCGATTGGAGAAAGATTTCAGGTGAATCTTTACCTGAAACGACTGCCTGGTTTTTGTTTCTCCCTTCTCTGGTTGTATGTTGTTCAGAAATGTCTCCAGTGAGTTCAGTCACTAACCGAGCAGCGTGCTTTGGTACCAGTGCGAGGGTCACTAATTAAGTTTTAAAAATTTTAACTTACTTTTTATAGATGCTTTTAAAAGTTCCTGGTCACGTTTATTTAAAATCGTTGTGCTAATGGAAAGAGGAGGGAAGATCAGCATCTCGGAAGACAGATCCTGATGATTTTTATAACTTGTATGATTTAAACGAGAAGCTCAGCAGATAGTTTTTCAGCAGCTTGCACAGATCCATATTGCCACTAAAAACGTCGTGCACGTTTCTCTCTTCGTGTTGCCGGGGCAGTTCTAACATCCAGTCGAGCGTTTTAACTGTTGTTCCCTTTTTCACTTTAACAACTTGCTGGTTGTATAAGCCATTACATCTCCGTGTGTTTCTGTCCAAGGTTCTGTTTACATCTCTGCTTTGTTCGAAGTGCTGGGAGGGGTGGCTGCCTCATCCTGGCCGCGTCATATATCCAGGAATCAACAAGAACTCAACCAGAACCCTGGAATCTCTTCTGTTTTCCTGAAAATTCTTTGTTTCCATAACACGGCTGAATTATTATCGCATTCATTGGAGAATTCCTTTAGGTTTTTCAAACCGTATTCGAGGTCCCACTGTGTAACAGAACTCAACACCTTTACGAGGATGCTGTAACCTTCGGTTGAGATCGAATTGTGCCACGTTGCTCTAACATTTGCATCCTGCAGCGTTAGATGCTGGCCCAATAACAGCTGGATGCCTTCACAGAAGCGCAGGGCTTTTTGCTTCTGGGTTTGGTTTTTTTTCCCCCTTCATATTTTTCTTCACGTGATTCATTTCTGAGGGAGTCAAACAATTGGAAATACGATGAAACATCACTGTATTGGTGTGTACAGCTTTTTATACTCCTGTGACCATATCCTCCTGGATATGCCAACAGCTTCCTTAAAGCGCTCTTAACGAAGACTTGTATACAGTACGTGCATGTAGGAATTGCAAAAAAAAAAAGAGGAAAAAAAAAAAGAGGAAAAAAAAAAGAAGAAAAAAAAAAAGATCCAGATTTTAAAGTTTATTACTGAATTTAAAACTATTTTAGAAGTTTTGTATTGGTGGTGTTTTAATATTTTACAGAAAACGAAATATGTACATATTGATTAGAAAAATATAACAGGCAAAACTTCCTGCTAACCCCAAACGTTCTGTCTTTGTAATCAAGATGTGTAGTGATGATACTTGAACTCTGTACTTAGTGTTTGTCTGATTCCTGAAACGTCCCTGGGGATGGAGTTTGATGTATCCTTTGTATTTAAACCAAAATGAATTGATTCGTGTCGGAATGTATGTGATATAATGCAATGGTTAGAGCTCATCGCTGTAGCACTGGGTGAGGAGTAGAGCTTCACGAGAGAAAAGGATACTTTCAGATTTGTTTTGCACAGGTATGTGTGATGAAGAGTTGTTTGGTGTGTCCCCTTATTGTAGTGCCTTAAATGATGATGTAGTGTGAATAGAGTTTACAGTGAGCTTGCCTTATGAGGGACCAGCAAGCCCCCGTCGAATTGAAGCAATTCACTACGCTTCCCACAGCAAGAACAGCAGTCTGTTGCATAGGTGCACTGTTCTCAGTTTTAATGCTGTCATAAAAGCGACGTTTTTGTTTGGAGTGAAGCAATGTTCCCTTGCAGCTGTTCCTGGAAATGGCACATGTCCCGTTAGCTGTCTGTCGGTGCATTTCGAATAGGGTAGTGCTGGGAATGCATTGGAATGTTTAGTCTCATATTGCAGAAGTGATTAAATATGTGCAATCACTTTTTATTAGATTAGTATGGCGTTACCTTCCCCCACGTTAATAGTAGACATTTCCTTGTAAAATATTGCTAGCTTGGTGATAGGATATTTATACCAAAGAGAGCCTGCTGTAAAGCACATAATACCATTAAGAAGTTTTCTAATGCTGCTGCTAATGTGGAGTTGTTGGGAAGGTGTCAGCTGTATGCCTGTTAGTGCGCAGAGGAAATACAACCACGCTTTGTTTTTTGGGTCCCTGGTGCCAGGAACCATTGCTCATCTCCAGCACTCAGACCAGGGCGGTCCGGGTGGAAGCCAGGCTGGCTCGGGCAGCAGTGTTACGCAGCAATAAGAGGTTTTGGTAACCTTGAATCCCAGTTATAGCCCGTCCCAGTGGAAGACGGCCCGGTTCTCTGACAGCACACAAAGTGCAGAATTGACTTCTGAAATTCCATATAGGTGATGGAAGGAGGCCTGGGCTGACCTGACACCGACGAACCGTTGAGGTTTGGTGCCTCTTTCAGCAGAGGGCTGAAGGACTTTTGGAGCTGGACGGTAGCATTAGTGACGTTGTGTGGTGTGTTTGTAGTCAGAGCACTTCTGTAGCTGTGAGGACACCCAACGGATTGTGCTGTTTTACATCATTGGTGTCAACAACGCCCTTTGTTGCTGTAAGCACTTTCTTGTTTCCATATTACGTTGCTTGTTTGCAGTACTTCCCTTCAGATACCTCCTGGGTACAGAGTTGTGCCTTTCCATCAAAGGCAAAGCAAGTTGCAGTTCCTGTGTTTCAGGAAAGCTTTCTGTCCTGTACATAAATAGGAAATGTGTGTGAAGTCCAAATTGGAAAGCAATACACCAGCACCAAAACGTGCTGGGAATTTGGGTGAGACCTTCCCACTGCCCCCAAAAGTAGACGAAAATGACCATTAAAACTAATCGGATGTGTTCACAAAGCACGGTACCGTCTCTTGCACTGTCCGTGTTTCCAAAAGGACGAGATGGGAGCGACATTGGAAGGATGAAACCTGCTCTGTTATGACCAATCTGTTTCCCTGAGGCTCCTCCTGTGACGGACACACAGCGGAGGGCAAATGGGCAGAGCTGCCCAGGCAGGAGCAGCTTTCCATCCCATTGTGCTGCTCTGAGCCCAGGAAGGAGCTGCATCCCTCCTGCCTGCACAGAGCCAGCTTTCCCATTAGCTCTGATAACCACCTGCCCTCCTTTCAGAGCCGCTCCGCAGATTTCACAAACAAACACTCTCTGGATTGGAATTGGAGTCCTCCTTAATTTCTTTTCAGCCCATTCTGGGACTCCCCATTTGAACGTTGGATAGCTGTGGTCCCACCCGGATCCCTTCTGTGCGATCCATGAACTGAAATCAGAGTTGTTGAGTTGTTCCTATGGGCACTCACAGCTGTGACAGCCACGGCGGAGGCAACTCCCAGCCTCCCTGCTTAACACCTGATGGATGGGATGCAGTCATTAACCTCTGACTCAGCGATTTCTTTTAGTCCATTCAACTCAATTGCTTCTAAATGACAGGATTGGCACAGCCCTGCTTTCTTTTATTTGAAGTTCTGAATGGTGCCGCATGTCCACATGGTTGTTTGTTGCTAAACTTTATATAAACGTGTGATTTCAGATTCAGCTTGGAATATATCTATCTCACTACATGTAGCAGTACATTATATGTAACGTTAGTACTTCTGCTTGGATCCTTGATATTGCAATGGAATTTCTACTTTACTAAATGTATTTGATATGCTAGTTACTGTGTACAACTTACCTTTCTTTTCTGGTTGTGCTCTTCCTTTTGACCAGCCGGTAGGTGCAGGTAGTTCCTGACATTACTGATCTCTGTTTGTATTGCTGATGTACTTAGGGGGTATGTAAAAATCATTTTAACGAAAGAAATAGCTATTTAAAAAATTTAATACTAACTATATGGGAGAAGGGTCCATTGTGAAAACATAGTTTATCTTTGGATTCAATGTTTGTCTTTGGTTTTACAAAGTAGCTTGTATTTTAAGTATTTTCTACATAATATGGTAAAGATGTAGAACAACGGCAATGCATCAATAAAAAGGGTTAATTTTCCGTACTCGATCCCTGGCCTCTCTCGGTCTCTCGGCGGGTCGGGGCCGCGCGCCGCCGGGGGGAGCCCGGGATGCTGCGGAGCCGCCGGAGTTAAAGCGCCCGGGGCCGCCTCTCTTCCCCTCTTTCCATCTGGATTCAATAAGGGCTGCGAGCATTCCTGAGCGCTGAGCTGCTTCCGCGCGGCCGCACTCTCCGGCGGCCATGGGGCCCTGGCGCTGTCTGCTCCTCCTGCCGCTCCTCGCCGCGGCACCGCGCGCACAGCAGCAGCAGTTCATGGAGTACGTGGAGCGGCGGTTGGCGCTGCTGGAGGTACGGCCGGGGCGGGGGGGGAGCGGAGCGATGCGGGAGTGCGGCGGGACGGGACGGGGGAGCGGGCGCGGGGCGCGCGGCACAGAGCCCTCCGTGACCCCTCGGCCTCAACAGGAGAGGATCGCGCAGTGGCACGATCAGAGCAGCCGCTACTCCACGGAGCTGCGGGACTTCAAGAACCAGGTGCTGGGCATGCTGGAGACGGCGGAGAAGGAACGCGAGGCGCTGCGGGCCGAGGCGGAGGGCGCTGCGGCGCGGGTGGACCGCCTGGAGCGAGAGGTGGACTACCTGGAAACGCAGAACCCCGCGCCGCCCTGCGTGGAGGTGGACGAAGTGCTGATGGAGAAGCAGGCGGCCACGGCCAAGCAGAGGAAGAACGAGAAGTACACCAAACTGACGGGTGAGGGCCGCCGGGCTGCCCCGGGTGGTGCTGTGGGGTTAGCGGGGCTGCCCGGGGCTCTGGCCCTGCAGCTGGGTCCCGGGCAGAGCCATGGGCCTGGAGCACGGCTTGGGGGGAGTGGGGTGTCCCCCCATAGGGGCTTCTGAGGGCCGCTGGGGATGGCAGCAGTGCTGACTGTGGGCAATGCGGTACATCCCCACGGAGCTGTCCGGGGCGGGGTGGGATGTGGGACGCACTGCGGTGACCCCGTGGTGGGAGCGACCCTCGGGCTCTGACCGCTGCCCCCATCTCGCAGACTGCAGTGACACCATTGCAAGTGTCCGAGCCATGAAGATCCTGAAGCGCTTCGGCAGCTCCGCAGGGCTCTGGACCAAGGATGCTGCGGGGAGCTCCGAGAAGATCTATGTCTTCGATGGCACTGCTAACGACACGGTGTACGTCTTCCCCCGCATGCGGGAGTTCACGCTCTTCTCAGCCACACGCCGTGCGGCCCGCATCAAGCTGCCCTACCCCTGGGTGGGCACCGGGCACCTGGTCTATGGCGGGTACCTCTACTACATCCGCCAGCAGGGCCCTTTCCAGGTGATCAAGTTCGACCTGGCCAACAAAACAGTGGTGGACAGCTCAGTGTTCCCGGCTGAGGAGCAGATCCCCGTCTTCGGGCTCTCCCCCTTCACCTACATCGAGCTGGCGGCGGATGAAGAGGGCCTCTGGGCCATCTACGCCACCAAGGAGAACGAGAAGAACATCTGCCTGGCCAAGCTGGACCCCGACTCGCTGGACATCGAGCAGATGTGGGACACGCCGTGCCCACGGGAGAACGCCGAGGGCGCCTTCGTGGTGTGCGGGGCTCTGCACGTGGCCTACAACACGCGCCTGCCCAGCCGCTCCCGCGTGCAGTGCGTCTTCGATGTCAGTGGGACGCTGCCCCCTGAGGAGGCCTCCCTCGTGTACTTCCCCAAGCGCTACGGCTCCCATTCCAGCATGAAGTACAGCCCCCGCGAGAGGCAGGTCTATGCCTGGGACGACGGCTACCAGATCATCTACCGCATGGAGATGAAGAAGAAGCTGGAGGTCTGAAGGGCCCCTGCAAGAGCCTGGACTGATGGAATGAGGTTTTCTACTCTGTGATGCAATGAATAAATGCTATGCAGCACGCTGCAGCCATCTGCTTGGGGGGAGTGCGGTGCACTGGGGGTTGCAGCAGTGAGCCCCATGCTGCCTTGAGCTGCCCCAAAATGCCTTTCCTGGGGGGTTCCTGAAGCTGTGAGCACGGGGTCTGGGCTGAGGGCTGGGCAGAGCTCTGGGCAGAGGTTGGGCTGGAGTTGAGCAGCTCCTGTTGCAATGAGAGCATCTCTGGGTCCGGCTGAGGCATGCCATGAACAAAGCTGCAAGCAAACAGCACAATCCCTTAATCCAAAAGGACAACTGGAGGTTCTGCTCACATGCTAGCAAGGCCTCCAGCCAGCAGGCACCAGCTGTTCCTTATTTTCTGAGTTCACGTCTAACAAAGCGCAGTTGTCTTCCCTTTGCAGTCACAGTGTTGGCAGACCCTTTCTGTAAGGCCCCGTTCCCTGAGCCCCCCTCCATGCCTCCGTTCCACATGGCAGTGCCTGTGACCCTGGGCGTGCAGGCAGCTGGGAGCCACAGCCTACATGCACTGGGGGGGGAACTGCCCCAGAAGGGCCCTGAGCATGAGGACGTGGCCTCAGCAGCCACGGCTGGAGGCAGAAAAAGAGCAGATCCTCACACACTGCCACACGCACCTCTCCCTTGGGGGATAGGAGGACGGGGCTGGAGATGACACCAATCCTCCACAACCACTGGCTCTGGCCATCGAGGATCACTCCTGCTGTGGGGCTGCAGCTGGGGGTGGGTCCGGCCCTGAGGTCCCCCTGCAGCCTGCAGGATGCTGCGCTGCCCCTCGGAGCTGACCCGACAGCTACCCAGAGCTCTTCTGTATGGTAATTAAATATCTTCTGCTTCCTTCAGAAAAATGCTTAAATACACTCTTTGAAATGAGTGTAATTGGATGGTGCAGAAAGTTCAGCGCAGTGCAAGTCAAGCGGAGAAATTATCCAAGGGTGAAGAGCTGTGTGCACTGCCAAGTTAATTTATAGCCCCTTTCACAATCAATAACTACAGTAACAAATGCAATTGTCAGAAGCTGTACAGTTGTAAATAACAGCAGGGCATGGTGTGGATGGTGCTGATGGCTGATCCTGGAGGTCTTCTCCAACCTTAATGATTCTGTGGTTCTATCCTAATGATTTCTTTGGCATGAATTAGAGCTGATGGAGCAGCGACGGTTCTACACCAGGAATCACTTTATAACCTGGAACAGCGGTCCTGCAGTGCCCATCTGGGAGGATGGGGCTTTCTCTCTGCTGTGCTGCGGCCACAAACTCTACACTGCAGCACTCAGCTGGGCTCACCCAGAGCACGTGTGCTGAGATGGGTTTGTCCAAACGCTTTGGGAATGAGAGGCGAGATGAAAAAATGACTGCAGTGCCTGAGTGCCTTACAAAACGCAGCACTTACCTGGCGCTCCACGTCCCCGGAGTGCTTCAAGGAAGCATCAACAAATTGATCCTCTGAATAACCCCTGCTGCAGAACAGCACTGCTCAGACAGAAATCACACCCAACCCCTATGAGGGTTGCTGTGCTCCTGGCACCCAGAGCCCCCAGCTCTGCAAGGGGGGTGGCATTGCCCTGCTGTGGTGGGGGGGATGGGAGATACACTGCTGTGCCCTCACATCCCCTCTCTCCTCAACTCCGCAGCTCCTCGCGCCTTAATTGCCAAATATTTTATCTCTTTAAAGAAGCTTCTGTGTAAGTAATAATCCCTTTCATCTCTCTCCTCTCAAAGAAATACTTCCCTTTGGAAGGCAATCTGATAAAGTAAATTGAGAAGTTAAAGTGAGGACGGAGAAAGCAAGATCACCCATGGCTAATTCCTTTCTCTGTCTCATTCCCCAGCCTTTTCTGTCTCGTCCTCAGCCTTTTTTCTTGCTCTTTTCCAGCTCGTGAGAGCTGTTGGTGGAGTGAAATGATTCTGCAATAGGAAACTCAAATTAAAAGTGGGCAACTCAGAGGAGCAAGTTACAAAGATGCCGCTGTACTGTAGCAGGAAGGGGAGCAGCCTCTCCATCCAACACCCTCCTAATGGCTTCCTGGCATATGCAACCACAGCTCTCGGACCCCAGAGGTGTTTCTGCCCATGCAACACCTGCCAGAGGCTGACCCACACGTGGGGGGATGCTGCAGCCTGGAGGGGATCTGTATAGCAAACAAGTATTGGATAGATTATCCCATTACAAAGTAGAAATGAAATAAAGATTTTACCTGCATCCTGGGCTCACCAAAAGGTTCTCAGAGGGAGGAACTCCAGATAGAGATCCTTCTTCCTGGGGAGTCAGCTCTTAAATGGGGTCTAGGAGGTCACTCAGGTGAAACTGCATTCACCTGTGCCCCTGCAGCTGACTCAGCGCTCGCCTCAGGTGGTCAATCAGAGGTTCAGGCCGTGATTCAACAGTTCTCATACAGGGTCTGTGGGAGTGTGGGAGGGAAACGAAGCAGCAGAAGCTGCTGTGGGTCCACTGCTTGTTGTAATGTGCAGTAAGAAAAATGGGTCTGAAAATCACATCTTTGGGTTCAGAGGTTACAGCTCGAGGAGCTGTGTTTGCAGTGCACTTTCCAGTCTTTCCTGGACAGTCTCAGGCTCTAATGGAGCTTTCTGTCATTTCAGTACTTTGATCATCCCTCATACATCCCTTCTGGCCATGCTGTCAGATTTGGGGCTGCTCAGGAGGCTGTGAGAGAGGCCCGCAGGCAGTCACCCGTCCCCAGGGCTTTGTGCATCCTCAGCTGTAGGGAATTTGTGTTTTAATGGCACTGTCAGCTCTGTTCTGCTGCTGGGAGCTCCCACCTCGGGCCAAGGAAAACAAGTGGGCCTCAGTGCTCAAGTCTGGCCCAGTCCGAAGGCAGCACAGTGCGGCCGTCCCAGCTCTTATCCTACCCAGGATAGGGCACAGAGGGGAAGGGCCTGTCAGGTTTTAGCTCTCAGAGACACCCTATAGCCAAATGAGCCCCAAATGACCAGACTCAGCCCCTGGCTGTGCCATGCCCGTGGGGCAGTCATTGCTCACACACCCAATGGGGACATGGCAGCGTGCGGCCTACTGCAGCCAAACAGTTTGCTCTGGAAATTGCCTTGGTTTGTGCTCATCATTCTCTCACACCCAATTCCACGTCTCAGAAAGAAGCTTTGAGTTTTAGCTTCTGTGGGTTTACGGCAGAAAAGAATGAGAACAGGCCCTGCAGAGCCAGGTGGGCTCACAGACCACCACTCCCCACCCGGGCTCCCACTGAGATCTCCGCAGTTATTGCTGATGCTGTGGCTGCCCTCATCTTGGCTTTGGGGCAGACTGTTTCCACGGCAACGGAATATGCTGTAGGATTTGCATTGAGCCATTCATGCCACCGTGCTTTATTGGCTTTAATGAACTGCCATCCTCACAGCAGCCGACACGGGGCCTTTGAAATGGATGTGCTGTAAATTCCCTACTTTTAATTACAGCTGTCGTGAGGACACCGTATACACAATCGTGTTTGCATGGCTGTATTAAAAATATGTAAAATAGGGGAAAAAAACCTCAAAGCAAAGCATTTCTTGAACATGCAATGCCATTGCCATTGCCACTGCATGGCTGCAGCAGTGCTGGTGACCAAGCAAAGCCATTGGGGACATCGCTGGCCCAAGAACATGTGCATCCGCAGGGAACCAAAGCCTGTTCTGCCAGGCCCATCTGCAGCACTGAGCTCTGCGTTATCTTCTTCTGAAAAATGAAAGATTGATCTCTTTTTTTTTCTCCCCCCTGTGGAGTTACGAAGAAGGTAAACAGCAGCACAAAAGGAAGAGCTGTGACCCCATGCCCTGCGTCCTGAGTCCCCGCCAGCCATACAGGACGTTTCCCCCGTGTGCCCCAGCTGTGCAAGCAGAGATCAGAGGCTGAAGGCGCTGTGTTTGCATCTGGGAATGATGACTTCATAGTAACAACAGAGCTGCTGGGCCCCAGAGGTCATTCTGTGCTGATGTATGCAGCCCTAACGCCAGAAGAAATGATCAGTGCCCCATCGAGAAACCCCCTGGCAAAATGAGAAGCCCAGGGCTGAGAGGAGTGAGATGATGAGTAAGATGGGAAGCCACAAAAGTAGAAGAAAGGAAAGAGAAGTGAGGTAAGCCGTGCTTCTCTCAAACAGGCTGTCGTCACTGATGGGCTGTGCAGAGCTCCTCAGCCCCATGCCTGTACCCCTGTCAGGAGCAGTTGGCACTGTGTCACCCCGTGTCCCCACCATTAGAGCAACAGTAATTACGTGCCAGGCCTTGCTGCAGTGCCTCTTACTTTTCCTGCAAGCCTGTCATTGTTCTGCAAAACTGGAGACCACGAGACAGAAACCAAATAAAAAAAGAGCATTTAAGGAACTTGTGGGAGTGCTATTTTGTGCTTACTTTGTTTGTGTTACTCAAAATAAAGCTTTCCCCTTATGGCTGCTTGCACAGCGACCAACTGCTGCCATGTGTGTGCTGCCATCCTCAGCCCACACTGCTGGCTGCTGCCATCACCTGTGGGTGGTCACCCCTCCCACCATGGCACTTCCCCGCTATGAGGCGGTCCTCCACACCCATCAACCCTGCAATGGGTTGTTATCATATAATTAAGAGGAGCTCTGAAAAGGAGAAGGAGCAATAAAGGCAGCTTTAATTCTGGGATGCCGCTCGTGCCAGCCTCAGCTGTCCTCAGAGTTATAATCCATCCTGTAGATGAAAGGGAAATATCTGCACTCGCACAGCGTGTCTACTTTCCACTGGTGTGACCAATCTTCTCGAGGCGGTGATGATGCGCACACAATGCTTTGATTATCCCCTCCCCGGGGACAAGGCACTGGAAACCAAAAAGCAGGGCTTTGAGCCACCGGAGCGCGGGCGTTTTCGCTGGCGTGACATCCCGTTTGCAGTGACAGTCAGTGCTGGGTAGAAATTGATTATCTGTGTGAGGCATGGATTAAAAATAGAAGCTCTATGTCAAACCCCACGCATGTTTTGACTAAATCCAAGATAACGAGAAGAATGGATGAAAGACGGAGATTATACAGAGAGCAGCGAGAGCTAAGAGGCTGGGATTAGAGAAGAAAAAATACGTGCGTGGGTTAATGCAGTTAATGAGTGCTGAGTGCCATCCTGGTGCCCAGCTGGGATCGCAGCAGCTTGCTCAGGGCACAGCTGCCACTCTGCATTGGTGGCTTTGGTCTGCAGGCCTGCAGGAGACCACCTCCCATTGGTGATGCTGAGCACCTGAAGGCTCCATCCAACCCAGAGCAAAGCTCAGGGCCAGCAGTCAGCCTTCAAACTGCTTCTGTTGGCAGTTGTTTGGGATGGTTAGGACTCTTTAAGGGTGAGATGCAGCTGTGCATCTCCGTGGTGGCCCTTGGTAGAAGTCCTCAGTACTCGGTGCTGGAAAATGACTGCAGTTTTACCACTTCTATTTTAAACGGGCTCAAAGCAGCTGAAATTGTGAGGGTGGTTTTTTCCCCATTATTATTATTGCTCATCAGAGCGTGTGCACAGATCAACTCAGTTCAATGGAACTGCGGCACTTGGAGACGTACCAACCTGGGGTCCGTTGTCAGCCCTTCATTACCACCAGCTGTGATCACCGCAGCCACATTAAACCCTTTTGCTGCCTTCATGAGACCAGCCAGGAGTTACAAATGGAACGATTTTATTGAGTTTCGGCTTCTACAGCGTGTCACACATGGAGAGAATTAAGACACGAGGTGTGCTGAGAAAGTACACATTTGTCCATCACCGGAACAAAAGGATTTGTATTACCCAGGAAAATGGTGCAAACGAACGCCCTTCTCTGCGCTCACAGCGGTGATGCTCAGCGAAGGCTGATGCTGTGACAGTAAGGGAAACGCAAACTGAAGCTGACCTGATGGGTGCAGCTGCCTCTGAGCTGGCGTGAGGGGAAACGCCGCCTTTCCAGCAGATTTTGCTTCGACTCGAAAGCAAAATATTGTAATGGACTCGATTTAATTACAGCTGAACAAACAGCGCCGATGTATTTAGCAACTGAGGGGAAAATCCAAGGTGTGAGAGCGTCCGGCTGCAGCTGCCTGATAAAGATGAGCTCAACGAGCTGCTCCCGCAGAGCTGCGCTCACTGTGCTCATCGTTGGCCTCTGCAGCCAGGTCAGGAAAGTTTCATTTTCCAAAGGCTTGGCCTTCCTCCAGGGTTTGGGCATCAGAACTGAATTCATCGGGGAAGCGCTGATGGTTCAGGCAGTTTTTAGCAGCGGCCGTGTTTCTGTGTCACCCTTTTGTTCACCTCCTATTAGTAGGACGATGTAGGAAAGAAGGACCAAGTGTTCATGTGAGGATTTCCCCTATTTCTGCAGCGCTGTTTCCCCTTCACATCCGAGCCCCACTCACAACAACGCAGTTCTCTGCACTCCAGGTAATGTGGTGATGTTCAGAGCAATGAGCAGCAGCTACAAAGGGCATCTTAAGAAAGAGTTCATGCAAACAGCTCAAGGGAGGTTTCAGATACAGGAAAGCAGGTTTTCCCCCTGAGGAATCAACAGCTTTTTGTTTTGTTTTCATATATGACAAAAGGAATTGGAGATACACACTGCACGCACTTCTAAAGGCTCATGAACACCTCTACACGAACAGGAGACCTGTACACAGTGCTGAGCTCGGGCTGAAACATCACAGCACTGAGCTGCTCGCAGACCAGNTATGACAAAAGGAATTGGAGATACACACTGCACGCACTTCTAAAGGCTCATGAACACCTCTACACGAACAGGAGACCTGTACACAGTGCTGAGCTCGGGCTGAAACATCACAGCACTGAGCTGCTCGCAGACCAGGAGAAGCCTTCCCACGTCTCCCAGCTCTGTCCCAAGCAGACCCAGCCTGCAGCACAGCGGGGC
>PPHD01002109.1:15437-37836 GCA_002909625.1 Bambusicola thoracicus | reverse complement strand
ATTATTATTTTACTGAGCAATGTAGTTATTTACGTCTGATAAAACGAGCCTTCCTCTAAGTCTAGTGATCCTGCTGCATTTTCATGAGTGCAATTACAAATATTCTCAGTTGAAGTGTCACCATCTGCCTCTTTCAGAGACCGATATGTTGGGCTTCTCACCACTCACCTTTGCTTTCTACAACATTGATGGTCCTTTGAGTTAGTGATGCTTGTATAATTCCAGATGATAGCTTCCCATACCCACGTGATACCATTTCTTCCTGATTAAGCAGAACAACTGAGCACCTGATTGACTTTTACCATAAATGCTGACATTCTGCAGCCAAAGGGGGACACGGGGAAAAAACACTTTGATAGTCTTTAATGCATACAGACCATTTTCAGCAAAGATTTCCATTTCAAGAGATTTGTTAGTATAGTCTTGGATTAGTGTATGCATTGAAATCTTTACTTAGGGAGATTTTCATCCTCTGAGGCACACACATCACAGCTCTTTGTTGTTCAGAATCCATATGATTATATGCTGAATAATGAATATTTTTAAAAGCTTTATCCAGCCACACTGTGACACTTTACCAATTTCAGCCGATCTGACACCCTTGCTCTAATTTTTTTTTTTTTTGACATTTCCTAACGTAAAACTTTTAGCAAAGACTTCCAGCTATTTAGAAATTCTTCAGTCCCAGGCAAAAGAAGCGCTGAGATGATGATTTAAAAAAATAAAAAAAATATGGTATGCTGAATTTGTTTTAGAACAAGCTGACTAGCTGCAATTGAGGTTAATTGACCTTTATAATGGATACACAGGACAGTACTAAAGCTATGTACATAAACTACAAGTTTATTTGAAAGCAAATTGTGTTAATTGACATTCATTGTGCATCTTTCTGTTGTTTATTGCTAGTTGCTCATGTGAATAGTTTGTTGATATTACAGATAGGACAAACATTTGTTTCAGACAAATAGGATTTTCAGTTGAATAGGTTTTAATTAAATGATCTCCTATACTCAATTTTGAAATTGTGAAGTCTGTACAGTATGTAGTTAATCCTGTTGTCTAGGATCTTAAATTGTTGACTCACATCTCACACAAAGTTGTTTGTTTTTGGCAAATAATGTCTAACATTTCTGGCAGTTGCACAAGATTTAGGTCTTTTCCCAGAGTTAAACATGAGATTGTGGTGCTGCAGGGACAGAGTTAATGCCAGAATTATAGGTGGCTTGTCCATCTCACTGGACAAATCAGTGTTATAGTAAAAGCATAAGTTAAGAGTATATGCAGCTGCTCTCATACACCGTCCTGTTCTTCTGGACACTTAGCTGCTGTCTTTCCTTTCATAGACCTCACTAACCATCTGTACAGCCTCACAAATATATCCATAGCATTGACATTTTTCTTAGCGTACAATCTTTTATGATACTTTACCTAAGTTCTATGTATGTCCACTAATTCAGTACAAACCAGTCCATTTTCCCATTTTTTTTTTTTCTAAGGAAGGGAAACCATGGTTGACAAAGTTGCTATTCATACGGCCACTTCCATTAGTGATAGCTTTCTCTTCAATTTGAGAGCAAAATAAGAAGTACCCCTCCAAAGCCCCAGGTAGAAGAAGCCTTTTCTAGGTTACGAAGAACATTTTGCTTAAAAAAAGTTGAAGTGAGAAAAGATTGCTAATACATTTTATCTAAAAATAAAACTGAACTAAGAAGAAAGGTAGATGTCCTGTAGGCATGTTCATGGCATTAATTCACTGGCACAGAGCTATCAGTTACGCTAATAATCTAGATCCTTCCAATTCTCCTTCACTGTCTTTAAATAGCCACATAGCTAGACATCATCAAGGAAGTAAAAGAAGTTTTCTTTTGTGCATTTTCCCCACATAAGTGTTTAAAGAGAAATAACTTTTACACCATTTCTGTTTGTGTTCCAGTGAGTAGTTCCAGGACCGGGTAAAATATGGAGCTTGACAGAATCAGTGGCTGGTTGTCAACCTGCAGCGAGTATGTTAGCTCGTGCCAGCCCTTAGGTCAGCCCTCAGGACATCATGGTCAAACAAGGAGCTACAGACCGATAGGTTCATCACATGGAACAAATACTGGAGATATACGAGCTGAATGCCATGTACATTCACTTTACAGCCTCTTCCACGTTCTCCTGAGTTGTAGGGGATGATCTGCTCATTACCTACCAGACACAGAAGATGGAAACAAACACTCCATGCAGCAGGAAATATTAAACAAAAAGATGCTTAAACTCATCCTAAGTAACGTGTTCCTGGAATTGACCAAAGACCGTCATTGCACAAAGCAATCGTACAGCATACATAGGCAGTATGACGCAAATAACCTCTTCAGTGGGTATTGTAATCCATAGCCTCAGTTTTGAGCTGTGAATGGGAGGCAGAAGCATTGCCATTCTGTTACTAGATATGAAAGAACCACTTCCCTCTGATATTAAAGAAGGTGAAACCATTCATGATGATATATAAATCAGTTGGGAAACTGGTATTAAGACTGTGTTAGGATAGACTCAAAGCTGCAAACAAGGCACTGAAAAGTCTCATTTCTTCCATTATATTACATCACAGAGTTTTGTCTGTGTGTCTTTGCGTGTGCAGCCGTGGACAGAAACATCTAGACTGACCCTGACATGTTGGAACAGCTAACTCCTAGGGAAAGGGGCAGGTTGTTCTCATACTCTGACCCTAATCATACAGAAACTAGGCTGCCTGGTCAGTGGCTTCTGAGGTCTTTTTCATTTTATAGATGGTAAGCTGTGACTTCCCCACATCACAGGAGAAACTGGTCACTCAGTGGGAGGTGTCAGGGAACCCAGAAAGTAAGGGTTTTTCAAAAATATTCTTTTGCAGCAAAGCAGGTCTTGTCTTCTAACACCAATTTCTCATCCTAATGTTAAGCAACCATTTTCATCCACAAAGGATACAAATCATCTTCTCCCAACTCCATCACTGAATGGGAGACAGTGAATCCACTTGTGTTTCTGCCATTATGGACTAGAGAGGGGTACTTTGATGAGCAAGACCTTTGACATAGTTTCCTAGAGTTCTCTCGCTAGACTGGTGAATTATGGGCTGAATAGCTGGGAGATAAGGCAAATGCAAAATTGACTGGGCTTCTGGGATCAAAGGGTTGTGCAAGTGTTCCAGCTGGCGGCCACTTGAGTCCCTCAGAGACCAGCTGGTACTAGTGTAGCTTAAAGTCTTCATTAATGATCTGGATGATGGGATAGAGTGTGCTCTCAGCAGGTTAGCAGACACCACCAAATTGGAGGAGGTTGGTTAATATCCAGGAGGCCAGGACTGCTTTTCAGAGGTACCTGGATGGCTGAAAAAGTAGGCTGATGGGAGCTTCATAAAGGTAAACAGAAATAAATGTGAAGAAGTAATTTAACTCCATGCAACAGAGCAGAATGTCTGTAGGGGACTTTCTATGGGAAAGCAGCTCTGCAGGAGAGGCCCTGGTTGTCCTAGTGCACAAGAAGATGAACGTGAGCCAGCAAAGAGATCTTAAAATAAAGTTGGTAAAAAACTGGCCTGTGTTGCCTAGAAGGGCTGTGTGATTTCCACCCCTGGAGGACTGCTGGACATGATCTGAGAAACCAGATCTAGCTAGACTCACATTTCTAGATTAGACTAGAGACCCCGAAAAGTTACTTCCTACCACTACTGTGCTGATTCTATGATGATAGTAAAGGTATAGACAATATCTGTAGAGGATCATTTGTGGTAGTCTTTGATACCAAACTTACATTAGAAAATAAGGATATGAACCTCTCGTGTAAATTACATTTTGACATTGTGGGCTTTGTATTGCCCCATAATAGCAGTAGCAAGCAATGTGCTGTTGAAGAATGGAATGCTGTATGCAGGGAGACCTCGAGGACCACAAGGCAAGTGAAGTATGGAGTTGGGTGCACAATATGCACACAATTATTGCAGTGGAGTTCAAATAAGCACATAGAATGCATAGTTGGCTGATGCAAGTTTTCTTCTGGTGAAAATTCAGTGAAAAACGAAAGAACTTGTAGGCTTCCTGGCACTGAAAACATTTCAGATTTGCATATGGACAACAAAATATTAGAAAAAATGACTTGCTGAAGGGTGTCAGACAATATGGAAATCTGCACTTTCTGACCTGATATACTAACAATTCTGCAGTGGTATCCACCAATACACTTTGTGTTCTGCTGCAGACAGGAAAGGGTATTGATGGACACAAAGCTTGAAACAGAGGTAAATGACATGAATGCAGGAGGCAAGAGTTGCATTTACATTTGAATTCCAAGTGTTCAACTATAATAAAGAGCTCAGTAATGTTTGTATATGTTTGTTTTCATAAGCAATTGCATCAAAGGAAGTCCCTTCAAATCAGTTCTCCCCACACCTGGATTAACAGTGAAATAAAAGCACTTACACTATATTTTGTGTAGCAGGAGAAAGGAAGGCTCTGAATTTCAATTGCATACGATTTATACAAATGCATTTTATTGTATTTCAGCAACAATTTCTGGAATTTCAAGCTTAAGAATGACCTTGTTCATTTCGCAGTCCTTGTCCTTCCTGACTTAACAACTGTCTGAATACACTTATACACGCTTCAAGCTTTCCTCCCCAGCCTGTTTGTTTTTAGGTTATTTGCTTTTGTGTGTTTCTAGCAGTAGTTGAAAGAGAATAAAGTAAAAAAGTCTTCTGTAGATTTTCCTTTGGAATGTCCTTATCCAAGTATTCATCCGTAACTGAGAAATGAATGCAAACGCTCCTCATTTCTAACCTCTGTGCTGATCCTTTTATGTCTATTGGCCTTCAGAATTTTGTTGGCAAAACCTAGAGAAGGGGATGCTGATTCTCAGGATCTGCAGGCCAGCCTGACTGGATTGTGGGACCATAGTCCAGCACACTGCCATTCCTTCTGGTGGCAGAGAAGTCCTCCTTTATTGTACTGCTAGCTGGGATGACAAACAGGGCTGAACATGAGGCAACATTGCAGAAAGCAGTATTAACTTTGACCAGAGGTGGTCCCCTGCGGATATGGGGTCAACACCACCTCAGCTTTTTTGCTTTCTGTATCTGCTGGCTTTCTGCTGAGGGTGAGTGGCTGCACACGTGCCAGCAGTGAGCCCTGCACCACAGCCCCAGAGGAAGTCACTGCACCTGCACCACAGTCTTTGTGGCGGGGAAATCCCCACCAGCTGAAGGCCACCACTGGCCGCAGAGAGATTGTCCTTCTTGGCTTCGTCTCTACAGTTCCAGGCTGGTTTTGCATCTTTCTGTATGCTTTATAACTGCGGGGAAGAGCAGACACTCAGTTACCTCTGAAAGAAAGACTGACAGATCTTGTAGTCCTCCTCAATCACAGAAGAAGGTTTATAAAAATGAACACCACTGCGCAAAGGGTAGAGAGGAACTTTTGCTCCTTTTCTGCGTCTCTGGGACGCTGCAAAGATTCCTCAAAAGCAGCTCAGTTCTCCATCAGACTTTCTCCTACAGATCCTAGAATTGGAATGGGTTTAAAAAGAAATACATATGCATATATTCGTATAAATTATTCAGATTAGTCAGCATGAAAGCCAGCCAGAGAACTGTTTATACTCAGGCAGCTTAATCCCAGATCAGTGTGATTAAGATGACCACTGAGAGATGAAAGGAGGTTGGGTACACGTCATGTAAAAAGCACATTTTTTTTTTCCTTTGTGGTACCAAATTTCCTCTTTTTCTCGGAAAAGCTTGAGAGGGCGGAAGTTTCTCAGTTTGAGATCTAATCTGCTCTGCCGTCACAGGAGGTTACAGATGCGTTGAATAAGCCTTCAGTTGACACATTTATCTCAACAAGAAGCCCTTTGGACAAAGTCTTGCTAATTAGAAGCCGGAGTGGTTAAAC
This sequence comes from Bambusicola thoracicus, assembly GCA_002909625.1. Taxonomy (NCBI): domain Eukaryota; kingdom Metazoa; phylum Chordata; class Aves; order Galliformes; family Phasianidae; genus Bambusicola; species Bambusicola thoracicus. Next base: position 31,936 of record PPHD01002109.1, on the reverse strand, counting down.
AAAAGCTTATTCTCATGGTTAATGACTAGTTAACCTCACATGTTAGTTAACCTCTTGCCATCAAAGTTTGTGTAGGGTTTGACCCTTGTGAAAAAATAGCAGCTGTTGGGTGTTTTGCTCTGTAGGTTCCTTGCCTGTCTCTTTGTAATTAGCTAAGGAGACCTATTTTCATTTGCAAACTCATGAAAACAAACGTTCCTCAGAGCATGTCATTGCACATCTCCAGTCTCTGTGGTTAGTCCTTGACCCAGCCAGCTTATAGCTGTGTCAGAATCGTATTTACACGCACCTCAAGGTATTTTTTACAGGTTGAGTACTGTCACAGATGTCTAGAGAAGGAATACAAAGACTCAGCATCTCTGTTGCAAAAGCCAAAACATGTGCCCATGTTAGATGAACAAAATTGTTTTCAGTAGTCCTTCTCTAAGATGAAGAGATAGCAGGAGCTAATCCAACAACATTATTTCAGGAAAAGTTAGTGAAGTCATATTAAGTCAGCACTATGTGTGGTGACACAATAAAGGTTAGAAATACTTAAGAAAAAATACAGCTACCTGATACAAGCTGTCACAAATTCCATCCCTTGAAAGGCCTGTGTGCTTCCAAGCACACATGGAAATATGGGGTCGTTGCTGCTAAATAATGACAATTGTTGACAGATAAAGCATAAGAGGAGAGTCAAAAACAGAAACACATCAAGCAGCTCCCAAGCTTGTTTATTCTACTAAGCCAAATGTATTTACACCAGATCTTTGAAATGTATGCACTTTTCTAAAATGGATGTTTTTTTACTGTAACCCTCAAAGCAGATCTTTCTGACAGCAGTAGCCTTTTGAGAAGTCATGAAACTGCAGAAAGCATTGCCCATGGGAAGAAAAAGAAAAGGATAAGAATTTTCCACTTGTTTACAGTTTCTTTAGAAGTTCTCTTCTGGGGTGGAACTTTCCGTGTTTCATCTCTTGTGAAAGTGATTTAAATTGTCAGGAGTCTGTGGAAACTTTTTAACATGAATGCGGAACGCTTTAAATTATGAAAATGGTGTGACTAATTGGTGAGCAGGAAGTTTCTGTATTGATTTGATACCGAGATCATTACGCATGATAAAAATGCTCGGTGGATTTGCCATTTACTGTGATGGTGTTAGAACAGAGCAAGCTTTAAAATCCAATGACCGCATTAAAAATCAAGTAGTTTTTAAAGGGTTCAAATGTATGATTTTGTTTATTTTTGAAGGAAGAAGACAGGCAGATGTAATGTGTATTCCAGTGCAAAACATCGTGGGAGATAACAATTAAATCTCATATAAAAGACCAGAGTGCATGATAACCACATTAGCTTCTGAGTTCTGTACACAAACAAAAATACTCAATGAACAAACTTGACACCACGCACGAAAGGCGAGAGCTGCACAGAAAATAATAACAAAAGCATAGCATTGAAACTGCTGTGTCTGTTTGTTTGCTTGGCTTTTTGTCGTTGTTGTTTCAAGCTTGCATTGTCTTCAGAATGCTTGGAAAGAATGAGAACAGTTATGAAAATTACAATGTACAAATTGGCAGCGTGTAAGGAATTCAGATGACTGTACTCTAGAAGATGACAAACACAAAGAGCTGGATTCAGACTGACACCACAGTTCTTTTGTACGCCCAGGATAAAATGTAAGACAGCTCCTTTAGAGACCATTTTGGAGAAGAATAGCATTAAATAGCTTTCATATTAACAGGAATTAGGTTAGTACTTTTCAAAGTAGGATGCGAATGTATCTACTTTTTTATTATGATGATTCATCAATGCAAATATTTTCTGTACACAACTCAGCAAAACCCATCTGAAAAAAGAGACTGTGTTTAATCAATCTTTTAAAAACAACTATATACAGTATTTACATTTTGGAGAGTTCCACAACTTAATATTTAGACAATATATCACTACCCAAAACGATTCCCTAACATTGTACAAAATGCATTTGCTGTACAAATATATATAAATATATATGCATGAACTTCTTCAGTGAAATGTCTGTGGATTCATTGAAAAGCACGAGATACTGTTATTATCAGCTAAGATTTAGTTCTCAAATGTCCGCATATTAAGCATCTAGAGCATTACAGATCAGACAGAAGTAGATTTCCAGTGTTGAGAAATATTGTGTGTTCTGCTTCTGTACCAGCAAATCAGCTTCACTTATCTGATTGTCTGTTCTGAGCATCTGCAGAAACAGCTTAACAGAATCAGTTTGACTCAGTGATTGTTATTGACTGCACCATGTCAGACAGGGTTTCTGGGTCTACTTCTTCTTTACCATTATCTGAATTTTCTGATGAGATGTAACAGCCGGAATCTCTTGGGCAGTCATTTAACTGTGATTTGTCAAAACTGTGCTGAGGGCTTAAGCTCTGTGTCTCCTGACCACCCTCACTTATCTGCTCTTGTTCATCTGGAAAGAACAAAATAAGAAAGAAATAAGTGTCAGAATAAGTATCCTGTAAAACAGTTTGAGACAGCAATGTGGCTGATCTTGAAGAACCGTAGAAACAGAGTTAGTAATATACACAGGCTAGATCAATATCTTCTGTCTATTGGAAACAGAAAACAGCATCAAAGAACTAAAAATGTGATGACACAAGCACCTAAGTTGCTGTTGAGGTTGGCTTTGATCCTGTGCTATGTTGCTCAGATGTGAATGCCTGAGGCTTTGCCTGCATCCTTTAGGCTGTGCCCAGGTGCACCAGTCACCCACCATGCACAGTCTGAAGGTGTGGCAATCGGATCTTCAAAAGCACTTGACTTCTCAGTGGGAATGGATAGCTGATAGGAACTTCCTAGAAACTTCCTTTTTGGTGTCCAAAAAGATGTTTTCCAAAACACAAAGGCCTCAGAAAAAGCCAAGATGCTTAATTCTTGCTGTATGTTTTTTGAACACCGCCCGAAAACTAAGTAGAATCAGATAAACTCACAAATAATTTGTCCTTGTTTAATTACTGCGTGACTAATCTGCCCAGACACAACAATCTGCACCTCAGGAAGAGCATCGACAGGCTTCTCAAAAGAGCTCAGTGAGCCGGCATTTTGTAGACAGGATATCCATGTATATCATGCGTCTAATATACCTTGTGGTTAAAGTTCATGCTCGTATTTTCTAGCTGTAAGACACGTGATGTTCAGTCACAGTAAATTTCTTCAGAAAACAAGCTATAAAATGTTAAATCTCTCTCTTCCATTCTCTTTCATTCCCCATTGTTCTCCCGTAGCTGTGTTTTTACTTCAAGCTGTGTCTTACTTTCCAATCAAAGTATGAGAAAAAGATAATACAGGAATAGATTGCTTCACCTCAGATTTCAAGCCTCGGGAAAATGGTACGTTTTTTATTTGGCAAAAAAAAAAAAAAAAAAAAAAAAAAAGGTCCTTTATTTCAGCCAACTTGTTTCTTCACGGTTATGTAGTTAGCTTTGAATCTTTGGTCAAATTTAAGTTGTCTCAATTCAAGTACAGGCAGTATGGAAGTCCTTGCTCAAGAAGAATTTTATCCCTCCTGAAAATCTAAATCTGGTTCAGTTCCAGGGCAACAGCCTAAAATTACTACATTTCTGAAAGGAAAGTGTTGAGAGATTTGTTTAAACTGTTAGAAATTATAACACAAGAAAGGTTTTCACTGTGATTTGTTTGTTTTAGATATGGTATAATTAAGAATAAATTAGAAAGCAAATTTAAAAAAAACAAACTGGTCTGAAAATGTTGAAATGGAACAGTGTGGCAGACAGGGCCTTCCTTCGCCATGTAAACGAGATCCCAGAGAAATTACTTCACAAGGCATTTTGATACATTTGAGAACACTTGCAGGCCCTCATGGACCTAGTCTTGTAGATTTGTTTGGACTTATTAATTCTATTTAATACTTTCTACGTTTTAATTACCTAATTAAGTTAACTAATCCAACTTTTGAAGAAAAGAATCCAAAGTCTCAATGTAGTCATTTTTGCATTAAGTCTGAGGCTATGGGCATAACCTTAAGTATTTAAAAAAATGATTTCTGATTCCTTTAAATATTTTCCAAGGAATAGAAGTCCCACTTTGTCCCCACATAAATTAATGGTTAATTGCACTTGCATGTACAAGTACACATTTCAGCAGATTCAATAGATGTCTGTAACTATTTGATCTCCTTCTCACCTTAGGGAACGTAGTCCACCACATCAAATGCTACCTATCTTTGTAGGGAAAATATGTGATCAGATAGGCTCTGATTGATTTCTGATTTAAGTCAGAAGAGAATTACAAAATGAATTACACCAGTGAAGGTATTAATGCTGCTATTAGTGGCAACATGAGTAGTTTAGCACAAACAACAGCAGATGCCTCAGTAAAGCCCTGTCTAAACTGTGTCATTAGCCCCTTGCTCCCATTCCACTGGTGCCAATAGGTCCCAGGCCTTGGTCACTGTGGGCTGACAAGAGCTCAGGTGGCGGCTGCAGGCTGGGCTCCCCTTCCCCCTGCTGTAATCCCCGATCAGCCCTAATGCTGCTCGCTAGGACTTTTATCAGCTTCTGGGGCATCATCTGCTGCCCTGGAAAGCAGTGACCTAAAAAGAGTTAATCCTGTTTACATTTTCAAGGTCAAAGAGGAATCTACATCCACTTTGTTTGTTTTGCAGTGGGTAAGAAGACCAAGTAGCTGGTCTGCTGCAGTCAGTATATTAGTAGGCTGTAAGTAGCTGCCTACGTGAAAAACAGATCCTGTCTTATTTTTTAGCAATACTTTTCCTTCTGTGTTCCAGGGACAAAGACAGAGGCTTCCTCTGGAGCTGAGATTTTTTAAAAGAGTTTAAATCATTTTCAGGAGAATGTATGTTTAAGAAACATGCAGGCATGTAACACTTTTGTCTCCTCCCAAAACACTATCAGATTTTGTTTTTAACACCAAAAACTGAAAACCAAAAATGTTCAGGTGTTTGAGAAAGTGAAAATGTTGTATTTTTGCTTTTCATTACAAACAGGAAAAGTTGGAGGAAAAAAAGACATATTTAAGAAGACAGGACTGAAATCACTCTTCAGCTTTTTTTTTGCTTTTGATTCTTTTAATGACCTGACTTAAATATAATGTAGCAACTGCTAAACCACTTAAAAGGATACTGAGCATTATAAATATGTGTAGCATACAGCCTTAGGCGTTCTGAGAAAAACAGCTGCTTTTGGCTTTTACATTCAGTTTTATTTAACTCCTTTCCCTAGCAGGTACGTGTTCAAGTCCCACACTAGTAAAGGTAAGTTTACTGTCTTAATCATTTGGACATCAGAAAAAAAGATATATAATACACAGGAAACAGGAATTGATAAAATTAAACTGCCGTTAAATGCTGCAGAATCATCAGAAACCACTATCTTATCAACAAATGGAAGCCCTGTTATTTTTCTACAGTAAAGCAGTTTCATAGAACATAAGTAGCTTTCAGTCACTGTTATCAATGATATTTTACAAAAGTGTCCAAAATATGCATCCTTTTGACACGTATTTTCTAATACTACTTCTGACTGCAGGATGATATGCAGACTCATGAAAATAATGTTAGGCCTCCAGACTCGATAATGAATGCATGACACAGATGTATCTTCCTTGCTATTAAGATTTTGGAACTTAACATTTTTTATCCAGTGGCACAGTTGTGTATGACAAAGATTTCCCTTTTCCTTCACCCGCTTTTCCCACTTTTTAAAATCAGTTTCGAGTCCTGGTTCTGAAAGCACTTTGAGCTTAGGACTAAGTCAGTGCTGCTCAAGAATATACTGAGGTCACACTAACCCCAGTGCCATTATGTCAGTTTAAACCAGATGAGTGGTGGGAGGCTTAGATTTTGTCTTGAAGAAATAAGAAGGTCAGACTGCATTAAGCTGTATTTCACGACCATGCCCTCTGAGAGTTTGCATTTATGAGCTTAGCCCAGAAGGTGAAAGGGGCTATAAGCATGATGCTTTAGGTTGAGTTGCCTTCCAGGATGGTGCAGTAGTGACTTATTGAGCAGTGCAACAGAATAACTAGAATGGCACATGTCATCAAGGCTGATGTTAGACCTCCTAGTGAAGTATGAAAGACACACACCAACCTGCAGTGCCTGTGACACTTAGACCATTTGATGTTAGGATGAAACAAAAACTAATAAAGCACCAAACTCAGAAATGATCATTTTAAAGTAGTAAATGTACCTGAAGGAGAGAAATGTGAAGTGGGACTGTATACACATGCAATACTTCAGAGAATCAAAGGAATAAACTTTTGGTGGGTAATTATAAACAAACAAGGTGAAAAAAACCACCTCACTGAAGTCAGTGGAATAGCCAGGAGTTTGGTTTGATGATCTTTGGGGGTCCCTTCCAACAGGCTACTCTATGATTTTCTGATTTATGATGATTTCTTCTGCTTTCAGTAGCAGAGGTTGCACTGGCATCAGTTGGCCCTTCTCTTCCCACTGGCAAAGATTCTCCAGCACTCAAAGTACAAGAGGGAGGGATACTGAACTGGTATGCGAGGAGAGACTATGGTAAAAACAGAAGTGAGAAGCTTCTTTTTGTCTAAATTCAGGGATCAAGCAGATGTGTCTGGAAAAAGGTGAAAAACACTAGTATCCATAGAAGGCTGATTTTCCTGGGGAAATCTGAGGTCTTCATGTAAGGAATGCAACTGAAAACTGAATGTTGTGTCATCAGCTAACTACTAGCTTGCTGTGCAAATACAGTAAATAAGAAATAAATCTTATATGGCACTGGCAGTGGGATTTGGAGTATGATCAGAGACTTAAAATTGAAAAGTATAAGAAGGAGGTGGATTTGGGGGGAAAAGAGTAAAATAATTATCCCCAAGATTGCACGTACGCATCTTTTTTTTTCCCTATATATGAACTGTACGTATATATCCAAAGGAATCTAATTCTACTTTCACTCGGAATAGCTTCAGACTAATATAACCTATTGGACTTCAGCAATGAACTTTTTTACTTACATCATCTAAGTGAGAAGAGAATCAAGTCTATTTTACACACACAAAAATGTGTGTCCTGGGAAGCAGTTAAGAAAAAAAGTTGCAAACTTCTTTTATTACTTTATTCATTAACCATTCAGCAACTGCTTCACTTTAAAAATAGCATCCTACAAAAGCACAGACATCCATCTCCTGTCTAGAAGCCATCTGGGAGAAGAATGGAAAGCTATTAAGAAATACTTTATGAAAAAGTGCTTTTTTTTTCTTCTCCAGCCATGAATTCATGGAAGCCAATCACTTTGTACCAAATATATAGGTCTGATCAACTTATGGCAGATCTAAAAAGAGATGTGTGGGGGTGGGGAAGGTCAAGAGGAGCTCAAAAGACCTTGCCGTTTTACAATAGTCTTTGCTATATGACATACTTGAAGATGGTGAATTTGGTTCTTGGCTCATAGGAAGGGTATAAAGCAGGCAGTGCAGTATCAAGAAGAAAAAACTGTTTTAAAAACAGAGTAGTAGTATTTTCTAAATAAAACTTAGTTTTTAATTTCTGTTGTGGGATGAGCAAAATTAATACTCTCAAATTCATTTGGATCTAAACCAAATGTGAGATGAAAAATTCTTACTGCCCAGAGTCCTGTGTTTTGGACAGTCTTAAGAAGCATATAATGGGGAAACTATTGGTGCAAGTACTTTTGCTGGAAAATGCAGTAACTTTATTCTGCAATATGAATTATACAGTCTCAGGAATACAGCATGAAGAAACTACTTAGTGTAGCATAAAATAAATGTCAAGACAAATAAAGACAAAAAAGAAAAAAAAAAGAAAATGCCTGTAAAAACAACTATCCATTTTCACTACATCAGGTATTGCATTAAAGAAATATTAAATCATGATTGATCACATTTATAGTAGAATCAGGTAAAATGAGGCTACCTTCCTGCATATTTAGCCTTTATGAATAGTATTTGAGTCACAAAAACTCATAAACCTTGCATTTCAAATCTGGAGCATACATTCATGGATGGCACTCCATCCATGAATCAAACACATGCTTCATGGAAGCACAGATATAATGCAAAGACATGGAACTGTTCCAAGCTCTGTGAGAAAGATGGGATTAGAATAGTAAATATGATATATGGCCTTAGAATTATTATTTTTTTAAACAAAGCTCATTAGAAAAATGAACTTTTACCTGGAAAAGTGCAGAACTTCTATCTAGAACACTCTTGGCCAGTAAACAGATTACCTTGTAGCTTTGGGTAATTATGCTGCTCACTTCTAAGCAGTGCAGAAAATCAATTTTAATTAAGAAATCATTTATGCTGGACTCAGTCATGCCCATTTAGGAAAAAAAATATTGACCTAGGAAAGTTCAGTTCAGATGCAGAATTCACTTTCACAGTAACACTCAGCTCTTTCAACTCAATTTTCCAATTGGACTGACAGAAGCACAAAGAGGTCAAATGATTTGGACAAGGTCAGACACATGCTGAGCTTTTGCCCAAGATCATCTTGACTCTCCATCTTTCATTATAACTACCTAACAGATGGCTTCCATCAACTTCAGTCTTTAATATCTTCTTTTTTTAGAGCAAGCTGTTAAATTTTGTTGTTGTTTGTTTGCTTTCTGGAGAAAAGTGACTTAATTCCACGCTCCCAATTTGTAAGAACTCTATTGTGATAATTAAGGTAAATTTGCTAATGTTCAATGTACAGGATACGTAAGGACCTTCTAAGATTTGCTCCTTGCATGAGTGTATGTAGAATATTAAACAGTTAAGACATCTTCAAAAGAGGAAAACTTTGGTGCCATCTTTTAAAAATGCAACGTGCCTGCTTGCTATACTTTTTGCTCTACAGGGAGTATAAATAGTAAACCACATCCTCACAGTCCCAGAGTATTTTGACACTTGGGTTGTGTGTTAAAAACCATATGTTTTGGTTTTGTTTTTCACACTGATACAGAACTCTGTAAATTAACAAACTAGCATTTTTCTGTAATTCTTTTTGTTAAACAGTGATATAGAAACACCTGCAATAAAAGGTGCAGAAAATGTGGTAAGGCTATAATTACCAAGAAGTAGACTCTATTCAAGGGCAAACTAAAGAAATTAATGTATTTTCGCATGATTTCCACCTCAACTCCTGCAACACAATACTTGGGAAATTTAACCTTTTCTTTCCCACATTCACCCTATCACAGCCTCTATATAGACAGCCCTTAACGAGGCCTTTTCTAGCCACTCATCTCACAAAGTCATAGACCAGAAAGAAGTACTGATCCTGCCGGGCAAAGGACACCATTTAAATGCTTCTCAAATGTGTTTGCAAGAAAGTTACCTTTCTGTGGATGCTGAAATATGACGTAGAAATGAGGAACAGAGAGACCCCAATGTAGAATGAAAAATAAAGTCAGCAAAGAAACCAAGAAGATTAGAGAAAATCTACGAAGGAAATTGAATGGATGAGGCAGCCAAAAATATTCTTAGAAATTCAGAATGATTAATGTACAGAAAAATTTGAGTATATTTGTCTCTTCAGGTATGTGTATATGTATTGTACGTGTTCTGGAGTGAGAAATGGAAAGCCACCAATACTGAGGACAAAAAAAAAAACAAACAGTAAACAAGAACTAATATTAAAACATCCCAGGGAGGCAAGGATACCTGTTGTTTTAGGTATCCTTTTTTCCTCTTTCAGATGCTTCTCAGTTGAGAAGCACATCGGATAAAATAACTGCTCATGATAGAGGTGAGTATGCACAAAAATTAAGATAACATCTCCTTTTTTGGCTGAGTATCTAGTTAAGCTGAAGTTTTAGTAACTTGTCATAAATTCTTTATTGTACTTATTCTTGTTAAGCACTAAACCCAGAGTTTGGAAACTTTGATTTTCTGCAGTTGCAGAGATCTTTTGACTTTGGGGGAATCATTTAACCTCTCTTGGGTTTGGTTTCCCCATTAGAAAAAGAATTGTTTTCAAGCAGCAGTTGCTGTCAACCTCTAGATTAGGACCTATCAATGGGAAATCTTCAATCATTCATGTGTTACTAGGATAGTAATCATGTATATATCTAGAAGAGATGCAGTTATCCATCAGGACAAATAAGGAAACTATTCAACTCGATTTTTCACATTTAAAAGAAAAATCATTAAATAGATCAATGTGAGAATCACTATTTCTTTGTCTTTCTTCAGATAAAGTGTGCACATGACTCTTAAAGCTTAAACACTTACTGTCATTGTCCTGTAGATTTTCAATTGCTGATAACAATCTTGCCCTGTCCTCTGGGTTTGAAATATTCAATTCAATCAGGTGACTCTCGTGTAGATCTTTTAAATCCTCTAGAGTTTCATAGCCATTTAGCAAGAGGGTTGAGGTGTATTCCTACAAAAAGAAATGAGCAAATCCATCACTTAAACAAGCACTATGTTTAGTAGATGAATAGGCACAATTTTTCTTTTACTCTTTCATCAGGTTGAAATGGGCTCCACTTTTCAGCCAGTTGAAGATGTCTTTTGAACAAAATTAGAGAATGAGAGTGAGAGGACAGAGACAGAGATGCCTTGGGATTCTCATGACCATCCTTCACCCACAGCTGAGTTATCTACCAGAGCCTGGCAGCAGATTGGATCAAGATAGGGTCTGGACCTAGGGAGCCACCGAGGGAGAAAGGCACAACAAGAGCATAGTGCAAAAAAAAAAAAACTACTGCTCCACAGTTCATGCAGAATTGGAAACTTAAATTCTAAACATTAGCAGCTGAGTTGCACTGCAGTTCTGCCCAAGATTTCCACATAGTCACACACTTCCTGCCCTAAGGCACACAATAACAGGCCAGTTGCAATGATTTAGCAAGTCATCATTGAGTCTCTCTGCATGGAGTATTTTAGCTTCACAAAATGTTGTGATAAAATGTAGTTATATATGTCACTCGTATCAGAGACAAAGCTTCTTTGCATAGCTGACTTAAAAACTGCTGAAATCCACCATTCCCATTCTACTTCTGCCTGTAAATTACATCCAACCAAAGTGCACAGAAATTAAAGATTTCAGATACAACAGGGAAATGTTTGCTGACCTGCAGATGGACACGTTCCAAGAGTTCTTGCAGCGTTTTAGGCTTGTTCCTTTTGCTTCCTCTGTGCGGTTTTATCTTTCTGGGTGCAGCTTCCTCTTCCAAAATAATATCCACATAAATGAACTTGAAGTTTCCTACTTTGTTGTTCAGCATGCCTGTCCATATGCCCATGGGGGTTTTACAGATGATATCTATAATGTCTCCTTTCTAGAACAATAGAAATAAGCACAAAACTGTTTACACACCTGGTTTATGTGACATCTCCTCTGTAGACCAAAATCCACACAGGCAGCACAGAATCTTAACTAGACAATGTGAAGTAGCTTTTTAAAATTATCTGCATGTATTTCTTTTGCTTTTGTATCATCCCAGCAAAGTGTTATAGGAAATAGAGCTAGTCCTTATCTCCAGAGCTCTGCAAAGGAGAAGTGAGCATAAGCAACACCTTTCAACCTTTTGTGCTCCACTTTGTCCCTGAAAAGGCACAGCACTGCATTCAGAAAGCAAGTTTTACCATCAATAATGGGCATAGCTTTGGCAAAAAGCAGGGTAGCACCGTGAGGTTATTTTCCAAATGCTTTATGCAGCTGCTCACCTAGTTCTTTTACCCTAAGCCACTTACGATACTATCTTAATATCCATCGTCCCAGGGATCTTCAAAAACTAATAGCTGAACTAGACGAAAGGTGGACTCTTACCCATTTTATGGTAAGAAGAACATTTAACTCCCTACGTATCTTAATATCTTCATGACAATTCTTCCCAAAGGACTGAAAATGAGTGGTAAAATAAGGGAAACATCTCAGCAGACAGACCTAAAAACTTCAATTTTCCAAGTTTGCTCACGCACTCAAGAAGGCAAGGGAAAAAGGTGAGTGACAATATAGCAACTTCAGAAAGGCTTGTTGGTAAAGGTGTACACGCCAAGATGTGGGAATTGGATTCTCAACTCAAAACAACAGTCATTTTGAGTAATTTTGGTAGTAAAAAGTCATATCCTCTACAGAGATTGCTCCCATGATGGTAGATTTGAGTCTGCTCTTCTGGTTAGACACTATGGAACCTACAAAATCACTGAATATCTTCTCTATCAGTCTACAATATTTTCTACAGCAAATCCCTACATACACGCTTAATTTGGAAGACTGTTGCAAAACTGAAAAATCAAACTCAGTTTGTTAACAGTATCTTTTACTATCTCTGAGATTTTTAAATGTTTCTGTTCTGGGCAAGAAATGGGGAGTAAATAAAGTTGTCATCCGAGTCTGGTACAAACCCAAGTGTGAAATTCACTGTGTTCAAATGAGTCAATTTCATTAGAATACGAAGCTTAAAGCTATGAGCACGTTTGAAATGGAAACTAAACAAACATTTTTTTAAAGCTCTATAAGTGTAGGTATTGCTCTACTTATTTATACAGGGCTCAGGAACTTAAATGTGGACGCTGATCAAGATTAGGTGGTAGCTTTAAGGCAAGCTGTAGATGCAGCCTGAATTAAGATTTAGGGTACTGGAATTTATTCTTAGGGCATTTCAACCCTAAGTATTAGCTTATAATTATAAAATACACTACCCCATTGATTTTAAAAGCAACCTACATAAGGCAGCAGAAATTCACTGTTTCATTACCTATTAAACTTTTCTGAAAGAAAGGCCATAGGCATGTGTGGAAGTGGAGGGCATGTGGCGAAAACTGCAAGTATTGACTGAACAATTGCCATAATATAGGCCTGAGAGGAAAAGAAGGCTGCAGTGAGATATGGATGAGGATCTGGACAAGAAGAGGCTATGAAGAAGAGGAAAAGATGTTGAAGTGTGGATGCAGTCTTGGTAGGAAGGTGTTTACAGAGAGAAAAGAACATTGTTCAGATTACAGTTGTGCAAAGTTTGAACAATAATGTTATTGATCGTATCTGTGCATGGATGGAGAAGAAAAAAAGCTGGATCTTCTTAGTTATGCTTACGTATCTGGATCTCCTTTTTCTCATTGCCTCATTTTGGACACCTCTGCCACGCTATCAGAGACAGAGAAAGTCCATAGTTCAAAAGTATGCTTAAATGAAGGCCTAGTGGAAAGGTGGGCTATTTGCATTAAAGTTAATGAGTGCCACCAAGATTGTGAGGCATCCTAGTTGGGGAGGAAACTTCACATCCCATGAGATGCAAGTTTTTCTTCCTCCAGATCTCCTAGTATGTAGGAAGCAACATGAATTTTACCTGAGGAAAGCCATGGTGAGGTACCTACTGAATCTATGCCTTAAAAAGGTGCTGTCAGAACTAAGTTATTAATCTTATTCTCAGGGACATGATTTAGCAGAGGGTAGTTAGAGTTAGGATACTATGGTTAGGCTGTGGTTGGACTGATGATCCTTGGGGTCCCTTCCAACCTGAGTAATTCTATGATTCTATGATTCTATTATAGAAGCTTAGCAGAAACAGATCTGTTCTGCTTTTAGAGTGGTACATGTGCTTAGCAGTTAAAAATGTTTTAGTAAATGTGTTCTCACTCATAAAACATGCATCTCTGATGTTTTCACCAGAAAAGGAGAAATCCTGATGGTTGTCTTACCTTAATTTTCAGAGAGTCTGTGTCATAAGGACTTGGTGTGAAGTCGGTGTGCACTTTGGCTCTGCCACAGAATGGCCCACTGTATGGGACTTCATCATCAAACCGGAGGCTATCCCTGTTGCTTGTTCCATCAGAGCAGCTGGTCACCCCACCTTAAAAGAGATTCAAGTGGAAACTGAGATCTCCTGCACTAACTGTGCAGACATTCCATTCTGTATGGCAGCAGAGAGGGGAGGTTTTTGAAGGCACAGAATTAGAAAGAGCATACTTCACATGGTTTTGACACATTCCAGGCAAAATGCAAGCAAAAAACTACACTGTAAGAAACTAGTTGGAGATCATTCATTAACATCTTCCCTCCAATAATCTTTTCCTGTTGATGATACTAATAGACTACATATTTTACTTACAGACTTTTAAAAATAGTACCTCTGCAGATTAATATCATGTACTCTAAATGTGCAATTTAGGGAATTAATTCTGCTGAACTTCTCCTCTTTATTGAGAGAAATGAAAACAAGTAGTGTAGAAGTTATTTTATTTCATTACAGAGCGAGCTAAAGCACCAAAGGAACCTGCATTGCAGAGGGAAATTTTAATCTTATCAACATTTCTGCCCGTCATTTTATCCAAGTTGAGCAATAAAAAATCAGCAGAGTAATTCAAGCAAATTTGAGCAAGCTCTGCAATATCCCATCCAAATATGTTTTTAGATAAGAGCGGCAGTGTGTTGGAAGTAAACTCTCATATACAATTTTCACAAATCACATCATATAAAATGATCATAAAAATGTTTTTGTCTGAAGTGATTGCTTAAGTGTACAGCTCTGTCTCAGGGCCAGATAAAAGACTAAGTGCAAATGGCTGGGACTGCAACTCAGGACTCCTCTCATGGCTCATGTGAAGCCTGAAGCAATGGCACAACAGTGTCACCATGGACAGCTGTAACTTTCAGCCCAGTAAATGTCCACATTTGAGCAATGAATAGACAGGTGGAGGTAAACTCCACTTCTCATCAGAGGCTCCAACAGCTCTATTGGGGGAGGGAATTTAGTGGATTTGCAGAGAAGCAGATTGTGTCAACATCATCATCTGAAGTCACCAGCTCAGGCTCCATCACTCTTTATCTCAGACTGACTTCTCACATTCTCTGTCTCAGATCTGCAGGGTGAAGAATAAGCTCATTGCCACTACTGTCAGAGAAAATGCTTCAGTGGCTACACTCAGGATTTGTAACTCTGTGGGTGCCAGCACTCCAGCAGTGCTAGCCCTCAAAAACATTCCTGGCATATATACCGGTATCATTCCCTATAGTCCATGTAATTTAAAATAATATCTTCACTCTGAAAAACACTCAGCTTATTTCAGGAATATCTTCCTTAGCTGCCACCCATTTGATCAGATTATACTTTTGTCTGCCAGACTGAAGAGTGCACTATTATCACATTTTTAATCACTGGCTCTGATACCTCAGAATTCAGAAATAACCATATTGAAGCTGTGACTGACTAAGAAGTCTGGATATCTTGTACTTACTAGATGAGCTCTGGCCACTGTTTAGACTATAGAGACTTTCCATAGAGTCACTGGCTTTCAGGGAGACCTTCTCAGTGTGTATTCCACCACCAGGATCATTGTCATCTTTTCCTTCTTCATTCTTCAACAAAAAGAATCAGTTGTTAACCACCAAGAGATCTATTTTAGAAAATTTTGCTTTCCTTTTCAATTGTCATTGCACTTGAGGATTCAATCATAATTACATTTTATTAAGAACCATTTTATTAAGAAGTTGATGTCTGGATATCTATCCAGTACAGATCTATCTGGTACTAAGGATGCCCAGTACTAGCACTTGTCTCTTCTCTGCCCCATTCAGTTTCAAGTAGTTCTCCATCTCAGAAGATGCAATATATGACAGCAGCACAAAGGCTTATAATGAGAAATTTGCCGGTAGACAGATAAGATGGTTTTTCTAATTGTTTCTGAAGAAGAAGTATAAAGATTAATTCTGCAAGCTCATAATGAAGGGCTAGTTGAGGCATCTATGGATTGTGTTGAACTTCTGAAAATCTTGGGCACTTAGAGGCGTGCTGGCACCCAAGCAAGGGCATTTCAGAGACAGCTTGCATGCACATACGGCATCAGTGTTTTAGCACCATGCTCCCTATCTTGCTCAACCTATACACTGGCCTCAAAATCCAGGGCATTCCAGAATTAACAGATGCATGTTTCCCTTACAAAATCTAATGATGTATGAAATTGGTCCCTGGAGTTCATAACATTAAATCACGCTTCAGAAATCACAGCTTATACACTTAAGGAATTTAAAACAAGAAGGTCCGTATTTCAATCACAGCCAAGTTAGGGATGATGTAACAGCTAAGCTAAATAATCATGAGCTTTCAAAAGTAGGACTTTCTTCAGCAGATTGCATCACATCATCAACGTGCGCAATACCTTCATGCAACTAAAAGATCATGCAGTACTTAAAATGTTACATCATACTTGGAAAATGTTAGTCATTCATCAGTTCACTGGTGGAGTCCATTTGGATGGAGTCAAGCAGGTATGAAGAAGAGACAGGTGCACGTATATACAAGGCATAGCACTGAAATTAAAGACTGTATTGGTTTTCAGCAAGGACAGTGTTTGTTACTCCAATCATTGGCACAAGCCATAGATTAATCAGTGGACCAGTATTGATTGCCACCATCTATGGCAGGAATGAAGATCAAATGTGTGTCCAGCCATACAGTTAATTGAATTCCTGTCATGTGAATAGTTGCTGTAAACATTCGGATGTTAAATGTCACAATTCTAATTTTTCTTTTCTATACTATAAAATTCATGGATTGCAACCTGCAGAATTT
>PPHD01002109.1:0-15417 GCA_002909625.1 Bambusicola thoracicus | reverse complement strand
CAAACCAAAAAATACCAACTAAGCAAATGAATTATGAACCCTTGTCTTTGACCTTTACAACTACCTAATGATATCCTGTTAAACACCTTTTTTTTTTTCAATTTGTGAATTTTTTGTTTGTTTTCCCTTGTTATTTCATGCTGACACACGTAGGAGATAGGATACGTATCATCTAGATTTTTTAGGGACATTTCATTTTTCCTTATGAGTTTTAAAATTCCGAACTGAAAGACATGAGATATTGAGACAGAGTTTACAATGTGCAAAATAGACAATATTTTTATGTTTAATGAAGATAGCTTCACTTGGATTAAATAAGGTAAAAGCAGATAAGTCAAATGAGTTGTCATGCTGTAGGATGCTGGCTGACCTCTATAAAATGGACTTTGGAAAAAAAAAAATGTATTTGAAGATAAATTCTCTTAATGAAATTTTTGTGCAGGTTGAGTATCAGACTGACAACCAAGTACATCCAGTATTTCCCTGTTTCCATATTAAGAGATTTTTTTTTGATGCTTACGCAAATGTTCCATGATGACAAAGCAAAATTCAATGATATAAAAATCCTTGGTCTAACTTGATCCTTACCATGTGATGCTGTAACGGTATCTGTGCATGTGTTTGTACATGAGCATGCATGGGGAAGGAAGGGCATATACTAAAAGCTGTTTTAATTCAGTACTCATAACCATGTTTTCATGGAGTCTCATGACTGATAGCTGCCTGAAGCGTGAATAAGTAAAATGCACATAACATTTTCATTTTGTGTGTATTATAATCAAATAAAGGATTCTTAAGCTGTAATTACCATCTCCTCAGAGAGTGCCTTGATGTATTTTTTACCCATCTTTTTCTTCATGGTAAGGGAAATGGCTCTCATCTTCTTACCCAAGCTTCTTCCATTATACGCTGCTTTGGTTTGTGCTGCATCTCCAATGTCACTTATAGTCTCCAACTCAGACACCTGATTGAAGTAAAAATGTATGCAACATACCAAGAAAATAAAATTTGGCACAGAAAAACAAGAATTACAGAAAAATTTTAAGGACACCAATGCAGTTAAGATGACAAAAGTCAATCACAGCCATTTTCTTGGGGAATACTAAAAAAAGTTTGAAGCACAAACTTGAAGAAAGAAAGAAAATACATTTTATGCTAGGAAATGTTGTTTCCTTTTGTTTATTGTTTTTCATTCAAACAACAATTGTGGGGATTTATGCAGGTTGCTTTAAACAAAAATGACGCATCTGTGGGTTGCATCCAGGTTACTTTGGAAATACACCAGTCTGAAATGTGCTTTTGCTGTTTTGAAAAATTGCTTCTGATCTTCACATTGAAGCAGCAATGTTAAAATTTGATTCTCTTGTTCATTTTGGCAAGACCTCAATCATCCAGACAGACCCAGGTACACAAGCAAAGTTCTCCCGGTGTAAAATTCACACAGTGGTTATCCAAAGTTTTTGTACAATTGTCACGGGAAAGAGAACTGAAGAAAGAAAAACTTTGATACAGACCTCAGCTGAATCATCTGTCTTTGATACTGAGTGATGTCTGAAACGGTCAAAGCTTCCAAAACTACTTGTGCGCTGTAAAGGAAAAGAAGACAAACCTTGACTCACTGATGGTAATTTGCTCTGTTATGAAGACTTAAATACTACCTCCAAGTCACTCATTTAGGTTAAAAATTCCTCCCAAGTCAGTCGACCATGAGCTGCTACATCCAGCAGAAACAAACTAGGAGGTGACTGCAGGGAAAATAATCATGGCTGTACTGCTGAAAGCAGAAAAATGAATAAGAGAAACAATACTACTTCAAATACAAATTAGATAATGGGTGTGATTCGAGTTCTTTTCATCCGTTCCACATTAATTATACACAGATACTAATGAGATGCTTCTGGGTTAGATTGCTGCCTGTGAGCTCAGAAACAATCCCTACTTCCATAAGTATGAGAGGAGCTGTAGAGCTGGTTATGGTAGTAAAAACTGTCACTACTGTTAAGTTCATGATCGTGGCTGGGAAGCATGTTTGGGCTTCTTTACCAGCAGGAATTGGCAGAGTAGTAGGAATGTGTTTTGGCCAAAAGACATGTTGTGGAGGAGTAGCAGAATAATCAGGCCACACTTTTGTTGCTGATACATCAGAAGTCCGTTTAAGTGTGCCCTGACTAACAGCCAGAATTTACCAAGTACACGGTGTTTTAAGGGCTTATTTTTACATCTTCACTAATACTCAAAACTAAATCTAGAATGAATCCATTTTTTAAAACTCTTCACTCTTCCATACTAAATGAACAGCTTTTAATGGGTCATCAGATTTCTCAGAGGATTTACTATCAAATAATAAGCAATATCATCTCAGTTTATTTCTGAGCACTCTAAATTCCTTTTAGGGATAAAACTAAACAGTAATATACAGACTATATCTTGAAAGATTTAGTAAGTGTTTTCAGACTGCCTGGTTACCGACTTTCCTGTAAGGAAGGGACCTTTTTGAGCTGACATCCAAGTTACAATTTCAGCTTCCGGCAGCTTTCTGAGTGCCAGCTCTGCCCACAGACACCAAGCTGCCGTTCACTGCTCTGCCTCCTGACACTCTCCTTTCTGGCAGCAGTTAGTTCTCTGAGGGACTCATCCATAACCCTGTCATACTCCCAGTGCCGTGGAGGGTGATGAGCTGGCATTCAGGCTTCACAACCGTGATCTTAAGGAAGGAGTTCATCTGAATGATACCGGCAACGCAGAGCACACGCGTACCTCCCCTGGGTATTTCCAGCCAGGAAGGACCCCATCTTATTCTGTCCCTGCTCATAAATCACAGGGTTACTATACATATTAGCTTCTTTATCTCTTGCACGCAGTCACTTTTAAACTAAAAATAGTTACCAGAGGGGAAAGACAATAAGACAAAGAAAAGCTATGGGAAAACAAGTGAGAATATTTTGTCTCTATTTGAGAAAAAGAAAATTTGACTCTCCTGGAGCACAGCTGAAAGTAAAAACTCCCCACTGTTTCAATTTGAACATAGCAAGGGCAGAGGCCTGAGCAAAACTAAATAGGAAAGGATTCATATTTTGGGTCCACATTTCAACCACTGGAGCTTAAGAGAAAGAGAAATAATACCTGGGGCCAATCTGACCTGGAAAATATTTCAAGCCAAAGGTTATTTGCAGAAGTTGACCCAGATTTGTGAATATTTTTGGACAACTGGCATTTATTACTCACTGGAGTGGAGGAAAAAAAAAAAAAAAGAAAGAAAGAAAGCAAAGAGCTCTCCTCTTAATTGATTGTAATCTCCCAAGGAATCTCTGCTGGTTAAACACCGTGGCTTGTTTGTTTGTTTGTTTGCTTTTACCCTATGAAATTGAAAAGGGCAATTTAGACTGTACACCTTAATTTCATCTAAAATTTCCATGTAGAACTTTACTATTCACTAGATGAACATCCTGTGACAAGGGGGTTAGCTCAATAGTATGATACGAAAACACAGCCCCAGGGATTATGGTTCTATTAGACAGGATTAACACCTTTCACTGGCTTGTCAACCCAGCCAAATGTGCCCTGAAGCACGGAGCGGGAGGTTGGGATTCACTGCAATATTGGGGAAGTATAAAATCGTCTCTCTCACACAGTGATCTCTAAACATACACTGACCTTTCTGTTGCATTCAATCACTTGAAGATGTCTAGTAGGAATAACTGTATATTAAAGTGCAGATGTGCTGCAAATACTTTAAAAGGAACAAGAGGAAAAACATTGTTTATTGTTGATCTTACCTATAAACAGCTCGAGCACAGGGAAATCAGTTATTCTTTTTTTGACCCTTGAAACAACCTTATATCCTACACGGGCAGAAGCCTGGGGCTATTTTGTAGTATACTTCAGTGTTGCTTCATCCCTATTAAATATTAATAAGGGTTACAGGATGATTTCCACTCTTCTAGATAATGGTCTCGTTGCACCGGAGAGTACGAAATAGGGCTGCTTCAGCACTTCTCTATACTAACTTTTTCCATTAAGTAATCAATAGCTACCACCTTTTAAAAATGTATTCAACCCCATTATACTGATAACAAAAGGCTGATTTAGGAGCTATGGGCTGCTGGGGAGCAGGACAGTGACTTTCAGTAGTTTCAGTCACTGCATTAACATCAGGGAACACCAACCCTGTGAAGACACCGCCAGGTCTTATTTCCAACTGCAGGGAAGCTTTTAAAGTAAATGCAAATCTACTTGGAGAAAATATGCATTGACTTTTGATACCAGTGTTCAGTATCCTATAAGATCAATTGATTTTACTGCCTGGATTCATGGAAGATCTACCAATGGATACGTTAAGCAAATACGAATTTGCTCAGTAAAATCTAATGGAGGCATGGGCAGAGACCTGGTGAAGGAACATTTCTGTTTTTCCACACAGCGACCAATCAACTGATTTCTAGAAGTCAAAGCACTAATCCTTATCCTTTTCTCTCTGGTACACCTTGTTAGCATAATGGAAAATCTCAAAGGTGTTTCAATATTTCAAATCGGTCTTCCAACCTTTCCAATATGTTTAGTTCTCTGATACCCAGGAACTTTAGATAATCATTTTGAAAGAGGTAAACAGCACCTAATAAGGGGTAAATGGCATCTAATTGCTGTTGATTTTAATTCGGACAGTCTGCAGTTTGTGATCTGTTTTCTCTGCAAATGGTTGATAATTTTACCCAGAAAATAGTAGAGTATCCAAACAGAAAAGCAGCAGCAGCAACAAGAGGTTCTGAAAACCATATCTTCATGTTATAAAACATTCAAGGTCAGGCTGGATGGGGCTCTGAGCAACCTGATCTAGCTGTAGGTGTCCTTATTCACTGCAGTGGAGTTGAACTAGATGACCTCTAAGGGTCCCTTCCAACTCAAACGATTCTGTGATTCTATGATTCTGTGAATGCATCCTTCCATTGTAGAGCAAATCATCACAGAAGTCAGGTAGCTCTTGTCAAAGGACAACCTTCAAACTGAAGCTGACAGCAGACATCCTGCTAAGTAATCATTATGGGTAATATTCATCTTATATTTTCCTTTGGACAATTTACGCTGCTCAGAAATCTGGTTCCCTGCTGTGAGAAATTCTGGCTCATTATTTTTTGCTTCAGGTCCCATTGAAAATAGAATTTTAAGTTCAGCATGACGCAATGGCTTTGTACCGACCCTCTTGCACAAATAAGTCTCTTCATATTCCTCCAAGCATTTTCATTTTTAGCTTTCATTCATTCCTAGACTACTCAGAACATGTAAGCTGTAGAGGGGCAAAAGCAGTTGCTGAGAGTAACAAAAAGAGACTTCAACCTGTTGCAAGTTTTCTCACCTGCCTTAAACACCTGGGTTCTTCCCTCTCTGCTCAGGAGCCACAACAGCTCCCAGGAGGACAATAGCTTACTTCTTGGATCAACGAAGATAAGTGGAGCTCAGGATCTGATTCAATTCACCTGTTCCCTCATGCTACTAGTCCCTTCAGAACCAAGAGACTATGCTGGGAATGAAATTAAGAGCCATCAGCGTGGGGATGAATATAATCACTATGCTACCTTATCTTACTTCTGTTACAGATAATCAAAGAAAACTGTCTCCTACGTTCCCTGAAGGCAAGGAGGTAAATCTCTGCTTTCAGAATGTTCTGTGGAAAAAAAAAAAAACAAACCAAAACAACAAAACACCAACCACCACCACCACCAAGAGCTCTACTAACTTCTTTATAGAGAATGGGAATTTGCGTACAAGATTTAGTAACTCAGAAGTGTAATAAAGAAGCAAAAAAAAAGAGACACAATGACCTCTCTACCTCAGACATTTTTCCTATTTACACATTAGTTACACATATAGAACATCTGACCACTAACCAAGCCATTAATATAACTTTATAGTCAACACGAAACATGGCCTAAACCTTGTGCTTGGCCAGTCAAAAGCAATAAAAAAGATACAGCTTGTTCCTGCTAACTCAAATAGGGCAATCTACTGAAATGGCATTTTTAACTGGCTTAAAAACGACTCTATAAAAGACTCTGGTTGTTAATGTGGTCTGGTATTCTGCTCCTGCATGGAGGTGGGGAGCAAGGAGAGCAGAGCAGGCTTAGAGCAAGGCTGCTACCTTGGAACTTCAGAGCAAAAACCCTAATTTTAGTGGCAGAAAATGACTGGAAAATTAAAGCTGTAAAAAACAACAAATCAATCGTACTTAACACTCTCCTAGGTCAACAAATTTACTCTTGGAAGTAAACACCGGGCAGCTGTTTTTTTGGCACCAGCCTTGGCATCTCCAGCCTGGATTGACAGTGCACCACAGCTGGTGACATCCATTTGTCAGGGCTTCTACCCAAACACCAGTTCTCCAGTGCTGTCAGAGACCAGGTTGTGAGGATGTGGGTATGGGACACAGAGCTGGGGCCAAGCTGCTGTTCGTGAGGGTAAGCAAGAGAGCAACAGTTCACAGGGTCAGCTCTGTCCTTGTAAGCCTTCAGTGGGAAGGGGTAAGACACATGGGGAAGTAGAGCAAAAAAGGAGTGATTTTCATCAGTTCTGCTGGTGAAACTAGTTTGTGAGGAACAAAATGAGGAAGCAATTTAAGAAATGTCAATCGTAGCACTAAGAACGGTCTGTTTGCAGCCAAGTTTTGCAAAATGTGCAAGGGGAAGTGAAGGGGCCCATGTCTTCCTTTAAATGCATGTAGACCCTGCATGTTAACCAGCAGTACTGCTGCAGAATGCTCTCAGCTCCCATTGAGAAAAGGCACTCCAAGTGCTCTGCTGGCAGGCTGTCCAACCCTGGGAGTGTGCACATAGGTATCTGCAATAATTATGTAATTAAGACTTTATTATTTATATGACATTTAATTAAAAGTGACTTTCAGTGGCACACAAAACCATGAAAAGAAAATGACTTTAAAAGAAGGTTAAGGATGTGTGACAAACTCAGAGGAGCTATGAAAGTGACAGTTAAGGACTTGGCATGATGTGCACCTCTCCTGTACCATTATCCCTTTCTACCTTTCACTTGCACAGGGGCAAAGACACCGAAGCCTGGAATCCACCCTCCCCAGAGCTCTGACTGCAGCAAAGGGGAGCAGCATTATCTGAGCAAAGAGGGGTTAAACTCTGAGTAAGCATGGCAGGCTTTGGTCTGTAATCCCTTAAATAATGCAATAATGTAATCCCTTAAAGAACTTTTTTTTCCTATCCTGAACCCTCCTCCTCCCAAACTGGAGAAATTCACTCACATTTTTTCGTATTTTAGAAACAAATTGCCTTATTTCAATTTAAGTCCCTTCTCCACTTCCATATACAGCATGATTTTGTTAATGCTGTGTGTTATCCAGGCCCTGACCTTGCCGGGTTCCATTTGATTTCTCATGTGAGACGAATTACTCACGTGTGTTTGCAAGACGGGCTTTAGGACAAGATGAAAATATAAATGCCAAAAAAGGAGCCGAGGAATGCCCAAGGAACCAGCTCTGAGGGAGCCCTATGCCTGTCCTGCCCATGACATGGGGTGGGTGCTTGGCCAGTGTCCCCTCCCAGAGGTAGGAGTCTGCTACGTGCAATGATCACAAAAGCTTCTGCAGTTGGAGCATTCCTTCAGATGACCTTCCAAAGGGGAACAAGATGAAAAAATGACCTCTAAGTCACAGTTAAATCTGACCATCCCGAAAGCTCATTTGTTTTTTTGAAGAGTAAGCAAACTTTCGAAAGCCCTTGTACAAGTTTTAGTGCAGTCCTGCAGTCTTACCCTTGACAACAGGTAATGACCAACAATAAGCTAATTCTAAGAAACTTGGGGGGCAGGGAGGGAGGAAAGGGAGTTAGTTTTTATTACTTTTAAATGAGTGTTTGATACATCATGTTGGTTCCTCTGATTAATGTTCACAGCAAAGTCAGCCATTGGAGTTGTAATGTTTCTGCAAGCTTCCCTACAGCAAAGCTTAGCCATTAATTCAGTGGCATATGTCAGCTCAGCAGAGCAAGGTCACTCTTCTCTTTCAAGGGGAACCTTTTTAGAAATAATAAAACTGACAGAAAGTTCTTTTTTGCATGCTTTATGTCACCTGAGGTTGAGTGCTGCAGTTAATATCACAGAGCTTATAAACATTCCCATCTTCAGCAGACTCCAGCCCCACTGGGCTCTTGGAACCTAAACTTTTTTTTTTTTTTTTTTTTTTGAGTAATATAGCGACAGCTTTATGTGAGGCAGATATACAGTATATAATCCTAAATGAGTAAAAAATGAGTAAAAAATGAACAAATCTTTTCTTAGGTTCTTTAGAGGAGAAATTTTGGAAGTCACTAAGAGACTGCTGATACTGCAGTATGGATTTAGAATGCTAGCGCTTAGAGGAAAAGATTAAGGACTTTGGCAGTTAGGCTCCATCAATGCTTGCACCTTTAGCTAAAAGGGGGGAAATTTTAAAACGTTTCTGGTCCACCTTCTTTCCATCTCACTGTCAACTGATGCTGCCAGCTGGAAATTTGTATAGGCATGTAATGTAAAGGAGAACACAAAGTTAATTGATATGTTTACGGAATCATTTCAAACTTGCAAGTAAATAATGATATTTTAGTCATCTGTTAAGACCACTAATTGCAACTGGAACTTATTTATCGGAATACATGTATTACGAGACATGATAAACAAACTAACTACTGAAGAATAAGATCCCAACAATAGGTCAACTTCTACCCCCTCATTATCTCCCTTCAGACATCCTGACTACACTTGATTAATGAACCCATAGTGAGATTAGCTGAAATTACCTTAATGGAGATGCAGTGCAGTGGAGAAGCAAAACATAGTGTAGTATCTATCATCAGTCACTGTGAATTTTACTGTTTCATCAAATCTATATGTCCATTTATTTATATTAGTTTTATCTTGGAGAACAATTAAAATCAGAGAAAAGGCTTTTCTCATTACAATGGGTTAACTTTTGACTCTTTTAAAATGATGACCAGTGTCACCAATTCTTTTTTCCCTTCATATAACCTCCCTTGTCAGAAGGCTGAACTCCAGTGTTGGCTTATTGCCATCAATTGGCCAAAGTTATTTTTATTGTCCACTTGAATAAAGTACGATTAGCATTTCATTACAGCCTCACAGGCTTCAAAAACTAGACAAGCTTGCAGAAAATATGCTTGGGAATCTGTGGTATGCTTATTAGAATTTTGAGTATAAATAAAGAAATTCAATACTTTTTTTGTTGTTGTTTTGAACCAGTACGTAAGCTGAAAGACTGTTTCCAACTCAGATTTTCCTGTTGATTTAGCATTGTTTAAGAATACTACTTAGTGTACAAGATATGATGTGCTAGATTCTAGGCATTCTTTGTAGCGTAAGTCCTATCACTGCATTCCTGGGGTGGGTAAAAATGTCTAGTCAAGATAGCATCTTGATTCTGTTCAGGTCCTTTTCATGCCAGATTGGAATGAATGCAATCAACAGCTCATAGCGAGCACTGGTTATGGCAAATAGTAATTATCTACTATCATCAATTCCCCTTTCTCTATTTGATTATCTCTGTGGCAGTTGGGTGATTGTGAGCACAGCTCAGCGGAGAACTGAAATTTCACTACATAAAAAAACAAATCCACCAAACATTTGGAATGTTTTTTTTGTTTTGTTATTTTCTTTTCATTCTGATGCGGGACAAAATTGAGGCTAAGCTTCTGCATCCTCCAGGAAAACCATGCATAGTTGAGAGATACTCACCAAGGCACAGATAGCAGCAAAGGTTGTGAGATTATATGAAGTCCAAATTCAAAACTATGTTTGAAATCCTCTGCAAATCTAGCCTATTGCTGTAAAGTGGATTGCATTAGCTACAATGCTGTAAGCCTTCATGAATGGTAGGAATGTCTGCTTTTCTCCATTCCTTCAGACAATAACCAAAATCCCAAACAGTTAGTTTTCAAATGTTTTACCCATGTACACACAATTAGCAAGAGACAGAAATCAAGTAAATATAAACTCCAGTAAAGAGAGGAAGAAAATCATGGAAATACACCCAACAGACAATGTCAGCAGAGCCTTGCCATGTACTTGTGGATAGAGCTGAATGACCTCTCTGTCACCATCTGTCATTTCAAGCACTCACTACACAGTCTCTGAGCTGTTCATACATCACTGAACCATATCCCCTTTTCAGCTTTGTGAAGCAGTTGTTGGAGTTAACATATGATCTTTAAAAGGAGGCAGACAGACAGAAAAATGAGAGAAATAGTGCAGTCGTGGAAAATGAAAGCAATTCATGAGTGGTAATGCTCAACATCCTCTCTGCACAGGTGAAGGCAGCAGAGTCAAGCTTTGTAAACGTGTTCAGCTGTCCTGGTTGCTTTGTCATCTCATCTTCATGCATCTGTGTTTGGCTGTGCTGCCAAAGTGAAGCTGATTTCTTTATCTTATTACCACAGGCTGACAGTTACAAAGATCCATCTCAATCTTAAACACAACAGCAGAGGGAAAATATAAAACAGCACCATAGCTTTTCCATGCTTTTCTGGTTGAGCAACGCTCCTACAGAGCTTTTCTTATCCCTGAAGAAACCATTAGAAACCCATTAGGAAAACCTAAGCTAATATACTCTAGTATAGGCCCCAGCTCTTGCTTGTTTGCCAGCATACCTGAAGGCAGAGCCAACTTACCACACCTTCTGAATATGATCAGCATGACCAAGTAGAGGAACTTACCAGTTCCTACAGTTCTCAGTAAGTAACCTTTTAGCATCTCATGGAAATCAAGTGTGGGGTTACTTGGTTGTTCTTGTGAAGACAAGTGATTAAGATATAAAAGGGTAGGAAAAGGACTAAGTCTCCATTCAAAAGATCAAAGGTACAAAACATTAGATGGATCACTAGATCTTTTTGTCAGAGAAGGGCTTTCTTGTTGGCCTCAAAGCTAGTGATGAAAGATCTTTCACTGCTGACATTCAGCAAACCAAAAAGATGTCAGTAGATCTTAGGACTGGCAACTAAGGAGCCTGAAGTCTGCAAACAAGTGAAATCATCCAATTTTTTTTGTGCAACCATGGGATAAACCAAAGAAAAAGTGACAGTATGGTGCATAATTCATGTAGTCAAAGAAGCAGCTTCACAGAAGCAGTTCAAAATCTCCAGACATTTTCAGGACTGGAATTTCAGACTCAAGTTTGAGAAAAAAAAATAATAAGAAGAAGAAAGAAGACTATGCACATCCACTGTGCCAATGTAATAAGATATAAACAGTTAGAATTGCACGAGCAAGCAAATACAGGAAAGATTTCACTTGGGAAAAGGTTAAGTGATCTTTCATCCTCCTCTGGAATACCAAAACACATGCACACAAATTCCTTTTTTCACTGAAGTACAAGCAAAGGTTTCCATTATGATGGCTCTGAGGACATGTGACTTGCTAAATATTCAGAGCATATATAATCTGTAGTTCGGTACCAAGCAGAAAAATGACTAGAGCAAAACCACTGACATTGCTGATTTGTGGAAATGAGTAAAACTACTTCTAACGACTGAAATAAATCCACTGTCACTCTTATAAGCTTTCAGAAGATAAAAGTTAAGGGATATTGTGATTTCGGAGGCCCAGAAGACTTCTATTTTCATTTCCTAGAGTGGGTATTGCCAGAGACTTGCGCAGCAAGGGGTTGATTCTTCTGGCTTAAGTGTTTGTAGCCACCCACAAATGGCTTACACCTGCAGATCTGCTACAGCTTTACAATTACTTCAGCGTAGACTTATACAAAACACAGATTACTAGAAGTGTTGAAACCTACAAAGAACTGTAGGCCACATCCTCTATCCTGACATTACACAGCTACTGTTTTTTACAAGCAATGATGGGTATCCCGGACAGTGTTTAATTTGGAGTACTTTGTGTTTCCTAGAAACACAATACTGAAGCAATCAAATGCTCTATAAAGATAATTAAAGAATTAGAAGGCAATTAATAGTGATATATATAACCTTGGTGTTTCTCCCACCACACTTATCAGGAAATACAGTCATAGCTGTACCATATGTGATTGAGTTGAGTTCCAGGGATGTGTGGAAAATGAAATTTGGACATGTTTCTTAAAATTCTCTTGCTTGGTTGGAAAAACAAAGAAAGAACTGAACTGTGTTTTTCACCATAAGAAA
Organism: Bambusicola thoracicus; assembly: GCA_002909625.1. Taxonomy (NCBI): domain Eukaryota; kingdom Metazoa; phylum Chordata; class Aves; order Galliformes; family Phasianidae; genus Bambusicola; species Bambusicola thoracicus. The sequence continues at coordinate 3,259 of PPHD01002109.1, read as the reverse complement.
ATTTCACATTATGGGTGCCACAGTCAAGGAAACTGCCACAAAAGAGGCCAGGATGAGAACAGGCCAAAGATGCCTTGTCTAAGAAATTATTTTATATGAGAGCTAGTAAGGAATTGCGTGAGTCCTAAAGGAACCCTTATGTTGATCTGATCATCAAAATATGTATATCCTAATCAGTCTCCTGGGAAAGAGGAGAGAGATGGCTGTTCTTTCACTACAAAGACCTCTGACCCTTACTTAATCTTCAGTGAGAAAATCAAATTCCAGGAATTTCAAACTCTTACTAGAAGATATATGCTAATGTATATGTTAGGACAGAAAAAGGTCTGAAAAAAAAGCTTTCTGTGCCTGAGCAAAGGGAAAACATTTTTCTTTTTTCCTGATAATCAATAGTTAGAAATAAAATGTAAATATAAAGGAGGAGAAAAAAAAGACAACAGTTACGAGAGGAGCTGCAATATGGTTGCAGAACTTTCCACTCACGCAAGAAAAATACCCCAAGGGTAACTCTAACCTTGTTCTTGTTTTCTGAAGTCTGAGGGAGACAGGAAACACCTTCTGACGTGTCACCTGCAATCCCTTTTTCCCCGTCTTCTCATACATGGTTATAATAGTATCATTTTTTTATTTCTCTGAACACTTCCTGAGAAAGGCCCACAGGTATTTCCACTACAAACCAGATTCTTGAAACTGCTCCCCAGATGTTGTCATCTGCTTCTGCTTATTTAACAGTGTTACAATGGATTCTGACAAACAGTCCTTCTTCAAGAGGCAATGGAGTAAAGACCTTTAATGACAGAACTATGTGTCATCTCTGCCTATGAGCATAAATTTGCACAGCGGGCAGTATGGTGAAAACAGCTTATCGTCAACTCATCGCCTCGCATCATTGTTAGAATGAAATGCAAATGGAAACGAACATCACTTCAGTCATGGTTGTGAAAATTAGCATCTGTGACATTAGCAGTGGCTCATTTATTATACGCTCCAAATTTCAGGGAGAAAGAAAAGTATTCTAAACTTGCTATATTTTCAGAACTCTGCCCGTCCTTACCTTTGAAATAAAATTAAAACCCTCAGCTTTTAACAGTCAAAGATAAAACCTAGTTAATATTCATTAGCAGCGAGCAATCTATTCACTGCAGATCTTGTCCTACAAAAGATATAATTATATGCTGAATTATTTTTGGCTTTTAGATTTCTGTACCTATCTCCTATTTTCTCTTCAAGTATTTCCCAGTACAGAATACTGCACAAGCCATCATCTCAGAAAGCTGCACCAAAAAACTTGCTTGTAGCATCTACCTGCACTACAGACTCCAAACACAGGCAAGTGATAAACTTTACTTAGACTACAAAGCCCATAGCAATCAATAGGATCACAGCTAATTTATTTCTTTGCATGTTTTGAGGATCAGGCTTTCTGTGACAAATATATACAAAAGGGAAATCCGGGCCTCATTAGGTCTGTGGCCAAAATGTGCATGGATTTCTGTGGAGGCAAGGTGCTGTGTGAAGCTTATACAAAGGAAAATTAATGGTATGAAATACTACTAGGGAATAAGGTTGCACAGTAAATGTGTGCAATTTACACATTTAAATTGTAATGTGTGTAAACACAATGTAAGTAAAAATTACCTTCCACTGTATTTGCCACTAATTTCTTATAAGGCTGAAAATAATAGTTTATCACCTCAGTAAGAGATTATTGATTTAATTAGAAACTTGGACATATTTTTGCCTAAACAAAATGTACAAGCATTGACCCTGAATTGTCTTACACCAGAAGTAAGCTGAGTTCCAAGCATCAAGCACGTTTGGAAGCGAAATAAGGAAACAAAAACGTCTCAAACCTTTAGCATAAACATAGATCATCTGTCATGTAAAATAATGACACAAGACTTTCTTCAGTCAAGCCAGAAGAAAAAAAAGGCACAAATCTTATTTGCTTCAGCTTGAAGTGAAGCCAAGAATCATCAGGCACTTCTCAAGTCTTCAATGTGTGCAGGAATTTGGAAGAGAGAGACAAAAGAAAAGCTGCTGCCCAGAACATTACATTGTGTGAAATGTGCAATAAAGTGCAGGGATGTTTTACAGATTATTTGCACCTTTCACTCTTATTTACACCTGGTCAAAAGTGCTAAATGGTGCAAAGTGGAATTGCACCACTACAAAATGTTATTCTTTTTTTAGCACTGTTCTATTTGTATGGTGCTGCCTGAAGCACATCAGAGAGACCATGTTTAATTTCTTCAAATGTTTTTCTTACCATTTTTCTAAACCCGCTTTGTGCTACCCCCCCAGATTCACAGAGATCTGTAGTACCATAAGGGCAGAGAAGATACAATCCAGGTGATGTCAGGGGTCCTTAACATCCTCTGAGTGAGCTGCTCTCCTCTTCCCCAGCTTTGTAAGTACTCTGGGCCAGGCTGTACCAAGCCCTGGCTAAAACACATCTGGCAGCAGATGTGATTCCTACATATGCTGCAGCAGTGCAGAAGGAATGCACTCTGCAATATCAATGTGGGCACCGACTGCAAGACTGGGTGCTTGAACTCGTGTGCATGACCTCAGCTGCCTACTGGTAACTGTGCAGCTGCACCATATAAACCGAGTCACATCTCAGCTGATGGAAAAGGGCAGCAAGGGCTAAAGTGAAGCACCAAGAGAGAGATGTGGTGGATGGGCTGATGGGAAGCGCTCAGCCTGCACCGTGATATGAAGTCATTTCAGGACCTGGACAGACAGAGGTAGGTTAGAGAGAGGACAGGCCTGAAACAGAGAGGTTAGCCCTTCGATAAGGTTGAATTTCTCCTATTTTAGACTGGATATTTTTAAGCCTTAGTACTTCTCCTTTATAGTTTGCCTACGCAGGCCCTCAGCTTCTGTATAATATATAAATGTACAGGCCCATAGCAGGACATGCAGCTACAAGGATAAATGTCAGCAAAGGATCAGAATCCTTCTGGTGTCTCTTTTGAAAACATTTATCTCCTCATTTTCTCTGGAATGACAAGTGGTGTAGATTTTTTTGCTCACAAATGAATGTTTATTTATTTAGTTTCTGCTACACACAAATCATATAGTAGCTATATGCACAAACATGCATACACAAAAGCTGCAAGATGTGAATAGAGGTTATGAGCACGATTGTGGTGCTACAGAAATCCTCACTGCATAAGGAAAAACTGCAACACTAGTTCTTCATGGCAATGGACAGGTATCAAAGTTTTCATAATAGACACCAAGAGTTTCAAGA
>PPHD01002108.1:21682-37837 GCA_002909625.1 Bambusicola thoracicus | reverse complement strand
GAAGACTTTAGAAAGATGAAAGGGAACTATCTCCCAGTGAAAAAGCTGAGAGTGAAATATGACTTACACAGTAGCTCAGATCTGTAGAACGGTAACTTTACCACCTCACCCTCATGCATCAGAAATCAGTCCTTTTTCTTGTAGTGATGAGATGGAAAATTCCAAGGACTGTTCAGCATTAGTACAATCAGGAATTACAAATTGGATTCCTCTCTGGTAAAATTACTGTACAAATGCCTCAAATAATGTTAAAGTAATGCTAACTGGGACATGGAATTGGAGGGAAATTTAACGAAGAATGGAGCTCTCCGAATCTTGCTGTTCCACAGTAAAATGTAAGAAGTCCTAGTGAAAGGAAAGCAAAAGTAGGGACTGAAGCAGGCTGAGCTACCTTGCCTTTTTGATATCAATGTATTTTTGAGTTCAGAATACTGTATAAATGGCTGGCAAGTTATGGAGCTGAAAACAGCAACTACTTCAGGTCCCAGTGGTGTTGGGATTCTAGTGATACGCAACTGAATAAAGAGAAATCCCATAATAACCTCAATATATATTTGGTTTTTATGCACAGAATGCTCAAGTTCTGCTATTAGCTACAGTGAGGACACACAGTACCATATAAAAAACTGATGGTATGGATGTATGGATCTGAAGTCCTCCATTTTAATCACACTTTTCTCCTAATGGTCTTGTTTTGTGTTCCCCCACCAATTCAGTCCTCAATTAAGGCTTCGTTTTTCAGTTATCAATACGTTACATATGCTAGAGGAAGGGGAAATTTGTACTTCAGTAACATTTGTGGTTACCACTAGGGTTTCTGAGGGAGTTTTATTACAGCTCATTCTCCTCCCTCCATTCCTTTAGAGTTCCTCCTTCTGGTTCCTCGAGCAAATGGATGGCTGCTTGCAGGGAACACGCTGTGTCCTGAGTGCCTGAGGCTGTGAAGCCCAAACCTTTGGGGAGGAGCCTCACTGTCTGCCAGGCTTTCTAGTTTAATTTGGATTTCTGTTATGGTCACAGAGAACTACAACTTGCCTCTGTGATCTTCCTTCCTTCCTGCCTTTATTACATATTGCTCTCTGGGAGGCTTTGAGGCTTCCTGTAACTCAGAGTGGTCTCAGATCAGAGACTTGTAACTTAGCCAAGAAGTTTAATAATCTACTCCACAGCCAAGTTCAGAGAGAGCCTTTTAAATAAATACCTGGGCTGGTGACACTTTAAACTTGAGGCTTTATGTTTAAGACAAGCAAGATCAAAGCAGCTGTTATTGCAGAAGGATGAATGCAAAGCCCACACAAGCTGATGGAAGGCCAGCCTGCCACGCACAGTGCATGGAGTGGAGTCAGGGTAGAGAACCCTTTCCCATGTAAGTAGTCTTTTTACTGCAGAGCTGTAATTGCTTGTTAGCATCATTCAGATGCTATTTGACATGAGCAACAATGCAGAAAGGTGAAGATGCATACTAGGAGATGAGTATTGAAAAAACATTGCTTTGAAAGGTACTAGCTGAAGATCTTTATTGTGGTTCCACATGAGACAGTAGCCAAAACTTAGAAGACTTGTGGGTCATGTGTTGGCCTTGGAGACTCCTCCACTGTAAAATAGTGAAAATCCTGAGAGCCCCAAGGATGGGGCTGGGATTTAGAGTGCTGCTTCTCAGGCTCCTTTTCAACCTTACTACATTCCCTAAGCCACGGGAACTTAATTTGGCAATTTCTATCCAGGGCTCTTGGAGCCTCCATTTCCTTTAGAACATTTATACAACTGTGTTTTGAGATAGGATAATACTTTTCCCACTGTTTATCTTGAAGGTGATCCTTTTTCTAATTAGGAAAAATGCTTTTCTGTATCAAAGTTTCCCACATCATAGAAACAAGCGTTTGGCCAGTATTGTTGCTTAATATTGATAAGTTCCTCTAGTGTAAAACAACTGTAGCTGTCTCTTGCAGGAGTCACATTTACACTGAGGTGCTGGGTACACTTTGAGAGAGTCACTTGTGTATCCTTCTACCTCTGGTGCTGAGAGGTGGTAATCAACCAAATATGTAAGAAGTGTGTGTAGGAAAGCAGCAAAACAGCTACCACCCAAGATCTTCATAAAAGCAGACAGAGTCCTGCTATGATAGAAATTTTGTTTGTATTGAAGTCTTCAGTGGCACTTTCTGAGTTGAGTGGAAGTCACTCGAGACATCTTGAAAAGGGGATAAATGCAGGAGAGGTAGAACATGCCATCTTTATTTTAACCATTCGAAGTCTGTTTCTTATTAAAAAGCAAATAAGAAAACAGAGACATCCTTATGCGTGATACTTTGTTCAGTGTACTGCTTTCTGTTGCTTGTTTCAGACTTTGACCCAGTTTTAGCCCATATGAAAGTCTTCCCTAGTCTGGATTTAATGTTTGCTGAAATTAAATTTGGAATGAGATCTAGTAAGAGGAAATGTATCTTTAAATTTGATTGCTGAAAGAAATACCTTTAATCTCTCTTGTTATTAGTACTGAAGGGGCTTTTGGAGAATAATAAAGCTATCACTCTAAGCCCCTTAATTCTTTTTTGTACTCATCATTTTTTTCCTTTGCTTCTGCTTTTTTTTTAAATTCTTCTGATATGCATTTTCCTGCTGTTTTTCTATGCAATTTACTCCTTTTTCAAAGCCCTACATTTAGTGCACTTTTCCGTTTCTTCTCTCTAACTATTTTTTTAAGTCTGTTTTGTTTTCTCCTCTCCCTCCTTCCTTTTAAAGCCTTCATTCTGCTTCATATTCCCTGCCATAACTGAGCTCTTTGCTGCCATGTCCCTATTTCTACCAGCCTGGTCACAGAGGGTGATCCATGGTGGGATATGGCATGTCTGCATTCACTTTTCCAAGAACTTCCTCTGTGGGGCAGCTGCTGGCCTTGCTGACAGCAGCCGCTGCCTGATGTTAGCCCAGAAGCTCTGGTTGTATGCACCACTTTGAGAGCTGTACAACAAGAATTGTAGCAGATGCTAAGTGACTTGAGAGTAAACAGGAATATAGCTGGCTGGTATTTTTGCTGTGTGACCAGTTACACTGCTCTCCTTTTACTTTGGAAGTAACTGCGTACAGTTACTAGTAGTTGGCTACTGGCATTGCTCTCTATGTTAAGAAACTGGGTAGCTGTAGTAGAAGATGTCACTAAGATAGTTAATCAGGATTAGGAATATCAGAGGAGGTAATAAAAAGCATCTGATCATATATACATGTATCTTAAGCCTTTTCTTGTGTTGAAACTTAAGAGAACTCAAGAGACATAATTTCTATGGTGTTTGCAACGGAAATGGTTGCACATATAAATAAAGCCAGCAAAACTATGTTGTTGCTGATCAAATGATTATTTTATGTTACAATTGTACCATCTCCTATTTGATACTTTGATATGTGGAGTTTGTTGTTGAAGAAAAGACTGGCTTTTGTGGTGGAATGAGATAGTTATGTTACCTGGTCTGTGTTATGTAGTAATTATATTAATGCACCTTTCTGAGTGAAGAACTGATGACAGCTGTTAGCCACTGCTGCAGTATCTCAGTGTTGTGTAGCCTGCGATGGATTTTGAGTGTCAAGAGAATTAAATATGACTGAGGTGAAAAGTAGAGGCAGGTAGCAAAGAGCAAGATTGAGACCCAGACAGGATTCCAGTGGAGGCATAGGGCTGCATTCTGGATCCTTCTGTTCCATCCCTCTGTCCACCCAGGGGATGACCAATAGCCATTCTCCATCAGCACTGCTGGAATGGCAGATAGTTGTGCATGTCTATGCTGACCTTTCCTACTTAAATAAGGGCAACTTCTGCCCAGAAATGGTTGCTTTCAAGAGCTAATTATTGCTGAATTTTGCATGATTAATACTTACTAGTGCAACTATAGTGGGCATTTACATGTTTTTAGATCTTTTTCCTTCCTCTTGAGAACATCTTGACTTACAAATTTATGCTTAAAGTTCTGCCTGAGTTAGGCATTTCTGAATCTCTATCTGAAATAGAGAATACAGTAGTTCATTCTCTCATTTTAAAGTTTTTCTTAGAGATTCAGATTTCCAGTGAACCAGCCCAATGATTTATAAAAAGTCTTTGAACAAATAGAGAAGTAGGCTTTTGGCAATATTTCCTGTTTTAAAGGAGGGGGGAAAAGAATGAGAGCAAAAGCTCAGTTATTAGTGGGGATAAAGTGCAATTAACTGAATGCTAGGATAAGCTGCTACGCGTTGGCTTGAATTGTGAGACAGATGAGTTTTGATGATAAACAATCTCATCTAACTTTCATGTTGGTGTTTTTTCCTGGTAGTAAATACGAAAATGAGGGCAGTGCAGATCTGTCCTGGTACTGGGCATAATGAGTCGTATCTTCTAGATTTGCTCTATAAAGGGATCTGTGTCTAAGTATTGAGAAATGTTCAATCCTGGTAATGGACATCAGGTAAAATAATGCATGCCAGATAGCTCAGTGCTCAAATAGTTTCACAAAATGGACTGCCCTCTCTGGGCTGGCATCACTTGGCTAAGAAGGATTATGCTTTTTGTATTCTGCTTCTGAAAGCTAAATCTTGAAATCTTGTTAAAATTTCTGCTTTATATTAGGGATTGGGAGACAGGAGCCAGGGTGCAAGGAGGAGTAAAAGGATCTGTTCTTTTGAGCTTGTGAAGATAGGAACATACTTTAATGAGGAATGAGATGCGTGCTTCAGAAGGAGCCCACAGCCCCGTAATTGGCATTGAAAAATACTCTGTAATACCAGGCAGTTTTACCAGGGTCAGTGCGTCTCAGAAAGACCCAAAATGTAATGAAAGCTCTGTATTTTGTAAACAGATTTTTGCATCCAGAGGTACTACAATCTGCCACATGTTTTATAGTTCACATGGATTTATAGTCTATGTATGTGGATGTGTAGGTGCACATCTTTATATGAAGAAGTCTAAACTGGATAAGTGACTTGAAAATATTAAACAAGGGGACAATGGGCTACTTCTGTGACCTGGAGTGACAAATTTTCTTATGAAACTGGTCTTTATTTTAAAATCCCTGATAGGCTGCTTTTCCACTTAATTTAGTTTCAAAGATATCTTGGTTTTAGGCAGCTGTCTAAAATATTTGCTGATCAATCCCCTCAAATCTGTTTAGGCTATCCTTAGGTAGAGAACAGAACAGGGAAAATTGTTTACATAGTGAATCCCTAATAGAGTGAGTTTGAATAAGCAAACTCCATGCAATTTTTGCCTTAAATATTAATGTTTATTTTCATTAAGTGCAAGATCAACAATATTCGGTCTTGTCTCTCTTTTACCATTAGAATTAAGTTATCATGAAGCAAAAGCTGAGATACTGAATGTGAAAGCAAGTTTTGTAAACCTTAAGGATGATCAGATCTCAAGTGGCTTGGTAAAAATATTGTGTAGAAGGAATAACAGATTGTATCACTTGTGACTCACCTTGCCCCCCTTCACTGCCTGCCAATCACAGCCGGTGTGCTTGTATCTCTCCCACCAGTATTTCCTTTGCAAGAAAGCAACTGTTACAGAAGGCAGCCCAATTCAAAACCATGGGAAATGTGGCTGTGCACCTGTGTACGCAGCCTGAACGTCCATGGGTTTCCCACTGGTGCTGAGTGCTGCTGCTGTCAGACAGCTGGACAGGGAGGTGGGTGGCTTAAGTGTCCATCTGATGCTGAAGTGCAGTTTGATGCATTGCTTCTTGGAACCATCCTTATCTGTTTTCCATAACTTCATGTTTGGATGGTCACATCCTGATGCAGTGGAGAGACTGTCCCAAGGCCTTTGCAATAGAGTGCTTTTGAAATCCAGAGTGGCAGCTGCTGCTCACACAGGGGCTGAGCTTACCCGAGTAGCAGCAACTGGTAGAAGATGCAGTCTGAAGTCCCCAGATTTCTGAACTAACCAACTGCTTGAGGGTGAAGCTCATCAAACCTTTTTGCCCCTATAATGTTTTGCAAAGAGGATGGGGTGTTTGTCTGAAAATTTACCAACGTGCTTTCTCAAATATAAATATCATTTCCCCTTCAGATACCTGCTGGCTCCCATTTGTCAAAGTGACAGCCAGCCAGCAAGCAAGCAAACATCTCAAAACATGATAAAATTAGCAGCGATTGATACTGCATTCAAAGTAATACGATCAAGTCTACAAGTTCAGGTTCAATTTTATCTCACAGAATGCAGATGGCACCATTTCAGAAGGACTTGATTTTTACAATAACCAAGAGATGATAAGCACAGATCAATTTACAGTTCTCATTGGCCAACTATGCTTACTGGGAAAATGAAATGTTAGGGGAAACAATGCTGACATAACTGTCACCCTGTAGCAGATATAAGCTATCAGTGACTCCAGAACAAAATGCCAGAGATTTCATTACACAGTTTTTGAGGACTGAATGCTGAGTCATGCTACTGCTGGTACACGTTGAATTTAGTGAGGTGGAATCCAGTTGGGTCTTGATAATTGGAATTTTCATTTGTAGGTGAATATAGCATTGGCTAATCTCACTACTAGTTCAGTGAAGAACTAAGACAAGAGCCTAAAATTTGGGCATTGGAGATTACACAAGGTTGTTACTGTTACTAATAACTTGGGAGCTACTCTGGTCTGAAGTAAAACAGTTTTCCAGCTTATTATGGCTGTCTTTTGGTCTGTGTTAATAGGATTTTTTTTTCGTGCTTGATGCCTTTGGGTCGCTGAGGTCTCTGCAGTGTCACTGGTTCATCACCAAAAATTACTATTAAACTTAAATTTAACACAGGGTATTATAATATTGTTGTTAACTCTTGCATCATTAAGGTGCCTTTTGGGCATGGTCTTGAACAAGAGAATGGAGGATTTGCTGGCTTTGCAGATACTTATTTTTCCTGAGCACCTTCACATTACTGTGCACATAGCCCATTTCTTCCTTTTGCAATTGGGCATGATTGATCCTGCCTGGAGAGATGCAGCTCTGGTGCTGCCTTGTCACTGTCACCCACTGGTGTAATGCTGTAATGCAGTGTCAGTGAAGCCGTAAATCAAGTTGTCTCTGTAATAGATACTTTGAGAAAGCTAAGTGTCCTAAAAGGTCTGTACGGATCACTATCTAGATGCTAGATTGATCATCTTTTTCCAACTTGATTCAAGCAAGATATTTCCTGGTATAAGTGGGGGGTGGCTGCTGGCAGAAAGCCCTCTATGTGGAGGTATATTTTGTGTGAATTTTTTTCTGAATCTTTCTGATCCTTTACCTGTTTGCAAGAGCCTTTCCTTTGGCTCTTTGAGGTCCTGCTGTAGGTGTAGGCTGAGGTGATCCTGTCCTGTGTGGAAGAAGGATTGGCAGCAATTGCGAAAGGAAGCAATGCAGAGGGTTAGAGAATAAGGCTTTTTGGCAGCTTTTGCTAGCAGCAAATCCTGAGTGTACGATAACGCCTACGAAAAGAATGTCAGAAGTCAGTGCCATGCCAAAGAAAGCCTGAACTAATCTTTCCATTTTGGGATGTAAGAGACTGTTTTACAGTGATGTGTGCATGCACACCATGTGGTTTTTGTGTGTGTATAAATAAAAACTGGCTTCTGATTCTTGTAATCTCTTCCACCTGGAAGAAAAATCATGGTATTATGTGGGTTTTTGGTACACTGAGAAGAAAAGCTATGTCTTAGCACATTTCCAATCAGTGTGATGCAAGACATAGCCTTTAGGTAGTATGTACAAAAAGCTTTGCAGGGAAGCTGTGAACTACCTTGCATGCTCTGTTCATGCCTTTGGGAAGTGGCTGTGTTGTTTCCATTATAGGTCACCTGTAAATGATTTCTTGTGAATGTGTTGCCCCTGTTCAAACTGTCATCTAACCATCAGCTCAGTGAAACACCAGACTTTGAGGAAATTATCTGAGAGCACAGTTACTTGTCAGACTCTTTCACATGTCCAGTTAGGTTAAAATAACCTGCTGATGTGTGCTGCCATCAGCAGCTGTATTGGTCTGGACACATTGACATGTAGAGTGGCTGATTTTAAAAATATGCTGAACTCCATCTGTCCTGGATCAGGCTAAATTGTAAGTAAACCTGTGAACAGCAAATCCTCTTGCTGAACTCCTGATCCTAGAGAAGATGATGCTGGGATTGAGCAGATGTCCTACTGCATGAGAAGCACAGACATATCCAGGTGGTGCAACCATCTGAGAACGTGCTGGGGTTCAGGCTGCCAGTAGTCTTGAAACTGTCTTGCTTTAGTTGATCTCTCAACACAATTGTTTCTGTTAAAATGCAGATCAGATTGGGGAGGCTTATAGTCCATGTTGTAGAATCAGGGCTTGGCCAGAACATTCATTCTTAACAGAGGCAGCCTGCTTCACAGCCCTTTTGTGTAGTGTCAGGTAGAAATGTGTGGTACAGAAAGACTTTGTATTCAACTGCCTGCTCTTCAACTTGACTTGAACAGTTTGCCCATAGCACGGAACTAAAAACATATTTTCCTTCAGTGTCAGGACAGCCTGACTCCTTTGCTCTGCAAAGCAAATAAATGGTGCTTGCAGATTGCTCTGACACCAGGCAGTGCCTGTGCTTCAGCTGCCGTGATCACAAGGAAAGAGAATGTGTGCTAACCTTGTCTCTAATGCATAGACATTTGAAGGTCAGTGAGTTCTGCACATTAAAAAAGAACCTCATGGATGGTAATTGAGAGAATCTGGCTGTACAGCTCAGTTTGGGAAAAAAAACAAACCAACAAGCTACAGAGATGGGTTAATGGCTTGTGTTCTCCAACAGTAGCTGAACAGTGATCAGAGAAGGTAAGATGGCCCTCTTTCCCTTCTTTCACATGTTCCTTCAGAACTCTCCAGAACACGGCTTTCCAAATGCCACCAAGAAGCTGATGATGGCTTCATCTAAAACACTGTAAATGGCAAAGGATTGCAGAAATTAACTCATCTTAAAAATCAATAGCAATTAAGATGTGTGTTCCAAACAGTGACAACACTAATCTAAAAGTGTTCCCTGATTCAGCAGCTGAATGGAAATATCCATTAGAGAACAGGATGCTTCCCACTGTTCCACCCACTCCTTTCTCTTGCTCGGAAGTAATTCATGTTCCTTCACAGCTGGTAATGGCAATGAACTTCTCTGTATCTTTGAAGTCCTGAGAAGTGAGGAGAAATAGTGAAAGAAGGAGCCTCAGTCCCAGATGACAGAAAAGCAGCTTAGATTTGGTGCCAAGCACATAGGATCAGTTTGGCCGTAGGGAGGGCTGGGAGTAGGTTTAGAGGTGGGCTTTGGGGGTTTGCAGGCAATGATTTTGAGCTAGATTTTTTTTGCTGAGTTCAGAAGTGCTTGGTTTTAGTACTGGGAAGGGCAAGTGGGTAGGACTTAAAATGACAAAAAGGGGACAGAAGGTGCCAAAAAACCCAGGCAGTTTTTTTAATGAAGAAAGGAAAACCTGATAGCATGGGTAGTAAAGGGCTGACAGATCTGCCTGAGCACATTTTACATAGGGCTTGCAGGTGTTGCTGCCACTGGCCTGGGGTTCCCACTACTGAGACAATGGGGACTGTCAGGTTAAAAGAGAGTGATGAGGTCTTGATGTAGGATGAGGTTTGGAACAATGTTTCAGGACCCCGTCACAGGTGTAGTAGATGTGGACCAGGAGCATCTAATCTGGCACTCTGTATTTCCTGCAGGCTATGGAAGACTAGCTGCAAGGGTTTTTCTTTAGAATTGAAAATGGAACTGAAAATATGGGTCTCTGTTAAAACTAGTCACTCATGTAGAAATGAAACAAATTTTCCCAAGGCCATTAGCAATTCATTTCTTTGGAGTGAAAGGAGGGGAGGATCATTCACAGAAGAGCACCTCCATATCACACAGATTTTTATATAGACTTAAGCTGTGTTTGTGGGTGTGGCTTCTGTTTCCTTCCTTCCAGAGTGATGGCACCACTGCTGGCCATAAGGTGTAATTCTGCTCCATTACATCATACCTTCTGGTCTACTCATAAAAGCAGACTTAGCAGTAGCAGAGACCTGAATGCAATAGCATTATTGCAAAGCAATCTGAGCTCCAGAGTCACTGTTTCAACAGCCTCCTCAGAAGTTTGGCTAGACAGCAACCTGCAAGCTGCTAGGGTAAATGCAAAATGACTCCATATTTGGCTCAGTTTCAAATGTAGTTTAACACTGATTTCAACTGGGTGAAATTCTCTCTGTGGGGATCTGCAGTACGCAGAACCTCACTTCAGACTTTCTTATGCCTCATCACCTTATTTTTTCTGAAGAGAGCTTGTGTGCTCAGTCCTTTATGCATTAGTTGATTCTCTGCTGACCTCAGTGCTCCTCCATTACTCCCAGCAGTCGGCTTCAAGAACAAAAGGAAGTTTCATTATTACAGTTCAGCTGCAGCCAGAGAGAAATGGACTGCAGATTCGGGGAGCAGCAGACAGAGAAAGTGAGAGTGTGTGTATGCTAAATTCTTTCCTCCTTAAACACAATAAAATAATGCTGAGGAGAAAACTAGAAACTCCAGGTGGAATGAAAATCTTTAACCACTAGAAAGCATTCCCTTAGTAATTTATATCACAAAAAGATATATTTCTAAGTGCTGATCTCTGCTTCTTTTTTCATTTTCAAGGCAATCTGTCCATACAAAAACTATCCTTTGCTCTTCCTAGAATCTACCGGTGAAAAATAACCCAAGGACAAATATAACGTTAGGACAAAATGTACCAACAAGTTCTATGGGGAGCAAAGAATTCTCTCACGTTTTTCATATAACCTTCTTCTGTACTTCTGTTACACAGTCCTTCAGCTCTTTATCCCCTGGAAACCCTAATAGAGGTCTAATATTCTCAGACTTCCAGGAAGAATCCTCTCTACTTCAAAATGTCTTTATTATGGTAGAGATGTCTTGGTTTCTGCTCTTTAAGAGAATCATCCATGAAGCCACTGCTGTTACTGCTGCTTGTAGTAGGACTCAAGTGCAGACTTTGGTAACCCTGTCTACACAGCTCCACAGCAGGGTTTTGTTTTTTGATTTCCCTGCATGTTCACTGTGTCTGTTGTGCTTGGAGGATCAGTTTGCTCCTGGCTTGACTCTCCAGGCATTATTTCCCAATGGTTCCTGCACTGCCTCTCAAAAACCTGTTGAAGAAAGGGCTGTACATCCTGGTCTGAGAGGTCTGTAACAGTTGTAAAGGACTGGTGTGTCCAGTGATCATCCTAAGTGCTTCCTTTTTTCCCTGGCACAATCTACCTCTGAGACTGACAGCACACTCCTGCAAAACTGTGTGATTGTTTTGAGCTGCAGCACATTTTGCATGGTAATCTGGTGATGACACCCAGAGACAAGGGCCTTACAGTTGGTACCTGATTCCTTCCAACTCAGCTGTGCAGTCCCTTGAATTGATTTGGATGTACAAAGACTGAAAGATATTGTATTCAAATAACTTTTCTTTATGCTGCTTTAACCGATACTGAAGTCTATGTTAGCCCAGAAATATTAGAGGTTGGTTTTACAAGAGAAAGTCAGTGTTCTTAACATAGCAGCAGGCTATGCTAACATGCCATCATTATCCTTATGCATCACACCAGTACTAGATGCTGGTTGAGTGATCCTGAACACATAATAACTTATTCTGTAGTATCTTGGTATTAAAAATGTATCAGGCAGTTTGCCTTTTCCAAGCCTATTTAGATGCCTTTTGAATCAAGTGTGCTATCATGTTAGCAAGCAGCATGACAGTCTCTGTATAAACAAAGAAGAAATCCATTCTTAGTTCAAAGCAAAGGAACTATGTTTTACCCAGGGCATATGAGTCAGCATAAAATCTGGGATTTCTTTATGTTTATCTAGGCATTGCAATACAACAGTGGCACACTGATATTGGTCTCTGTAGGAGTATAGTGCATCAAAATCATCTACTTATAAGAAGAAAACTTCTTTTTAGTTTATGAAACACAGTGTGGGATTAAACTACATCTCTGTCTTGGTTGCATTCCTCCAGCTCTAGCCTGGGTTAGTAAGGTACAAGCATGGTACATGCATGTCAGGGATCTTAAAAACCAGCAAGAAGTTTCTGTGCTGCGGAGACAGCTTCTCACAAACACCTTTGATGTTGGAAAGATGAGTGAAAACCTTCAGGTTGGGCAAGGCAGCAAGGCCCCAGGGGTGACTGCAGCTGTGATCCCACTTGAGACTTGGAGGGAGCAGGGATGACCTGGCAGCTGCCCTGCAAGAGGCTGCCCACAGCTCCAATCACAGCTCCTCTCAGGAAGGATCTTTAATTCCAGAGGCAGCTGTGCTTGAGGCTAATAAATCTCCTTTTGCTCTTAATGCTGCAAACTTACAGTAAGAATGGAAGTCTTGTGAAACTATTCTGGAGCCAACCCCATCTACCTGGGTATGCAGAGGCACAGAATTCAAACTGCCTGAACCAAATGAGGCAGCAGGAGCCCAGAGAGCAGGAAAAGCCATTTAAAGCTCTTCTGCTTGTATCTTTTACTGCTGAACTTGCTGTGGGGGTAGATGTTAATTTAATGAGTACTCATTAAATGATCTTCCAGTAGCTGAAATAGGTCCCAGCAGGTTCCTTGAACACGACACAGGATTTTGTTTTGTATTGTTTGGCTTAATTAATTTATCTGAGGGACTGTTATAGTCCTAACAGAAGAGGGTGTAAAAATACCATTGGACAAAACTTCCTGGGGAGTACTTTCACATATCCCCACCTCTGCCCTTGGTATTTTCACAATGATATTTGAAATATAGTTCAGTTTTCAGTATTGAATTTTATCTAAAACCTTTGAGCTAAAATATTTTTTGAAATGTTAAAAGCAATAGCTTCATATAAGGAAAAATAATACTAGGCAACTTGAAGTTAATCAGGATTTATCTGGGGATATTGTCTGGGGAAGAAAAACAAAAACCAAACCAAAACCAACACATTTCACTTGGGACCAAACTCAAGCAGTTTCCCACTACATTTTTTTCCCATTTCCCAGAGAAGATCAGTTGTTCACACAACACTGTTATCAATGGGAGTTGAAATAGATTAATTTCACTGAAGATGTACAGTTGTAAGTGAAGTGTGACATGCTGAAAGCATCAGTTAAAACAAACAAAAAAAAGCTCAGTAGAAAAGAGGAAAAAGTAGTAGTTTTGAATGAAGGAAACTACTCAAAACTGGTCACAAATGACGCTTTTCAAGACTGCCCATATACACTAATAACTGTCATTACCAGAGCAGCCATCTTGCATTAGCAGTAACTGAGGACTAGTTAATAACAAGGATTACTGCTTGTACATTGTTCAAGTCCTTTAATGATTCAACATGCACAATAAGCTGTAAAATATTTATCCTTTTCAGGATTCAGTTTTCAGGATTCAGAAGACTGTCAGTAGGCTCTGGAGGGAGGTCTGTCTCTGGGATGTGCCTGCAGGCTCCAGCACACCCATAGGGGTGATTGTCCAGCACCCCAGTCCAGAAACATCTCTTGCTCATGTAAGGTGAAATGCAGGTTTATCATGTGAACAATGCTTGAACAGTTAAGCCTCTCAAAAAAGCATTAAGATCCCTTTCCTAGGCAGCACAGCTTGTTTCACTTCTTCAGTACTGGCTGTGCAATGTCCTCTGGGCTCCAGACCCTCCTCAGCTAACAGGAGTAGAGTAAAAACACCCCGAGGTCTTCAGTCCTGCTGTTTTCCATATCATTGAGTGAGAAAGCTCAGATCAGTCACAGGGCAAACAAGTAGAATGTTCAACAGCTAATTTTGTGTTAAAACCCACATTTTTCCTTATTTGGACTAGCAGCTTATCAGTGTGAGTCAGGCCTGGAGAAATGAAACACTGTGTTACATGGGTTTACATATAAATTACCTCATATTTTCTCAGAGGCAGACTGGACCTTTTCCATTAGTCTACCAAAAAATTCCCAGTGATCGGGGTTTCAAAGGGTGATGCAGCCTCTGCAGTGGGAATACTTGCTGATGTTACAATGGAGTTCCTAGAGGATGTGAGGCATGGCCTGAAGGTTTACTAATAGCTAAACTGATGTGCCTTCTAATCATAAAAGCAACACTAAACAAACTCAGCTCTCTGTGGTGTGTTGATTTCAGGGAAATATAGAGGCAATTTCAATTCCTTCTGATAAGTAATATGTCAGAGGGTGGAAATTTTATTTTAAAATAAACTTTGTGTTAGTGTTTTCGTGTGTCTGAAGCAGTCAAAGTAAATCCAGACAAGGAAGACTAGAGGGTCGAAGATATTAAAGGCAATTCAGAGTGTAAGGACTAGAATGAGCTTATTAAGGGCGAGAATGTTCTGTATCGTGAATCAGTTCTGAAGTGAATAATCCTGTAGTATAGAATATGACAACAGTGAAATGTTAACTCCTATAAGGGCCACTGCTCAGCACTTTAGCCCTTGTGTGGTTGTGAGCAGCCGACTTTGGTTGATGATTATAATACAAGTGTAACTGGGCAGATGCGAAGCTGAGGTGAGAGAAGGATAACTGAGACTTCGACCAGGGCAGCTGTCATGAGTCCCAGGCTGGGAAGCATAAATACTTGGAGTTTCTTGGGTGGAAGAACAACACCTCTTTAGAAAGGGGCAAGGAGACTGCCAGGAATGAGTGCAAGAATGGTTGTTGTTGTTGCTTTTTATCGAAGTTCTTACATATTACAAATACAAGCCGGGGAAGGAACTAACTTTCCTAAGGACATCTATAGTGCTTAACATAATAGACCTGTAGGTTCTGGATGATTTAATGATGCTGTGGAATGTTATTTTATAGCAAACTTCCTCTACTTTGAGCCAATCTCCAAAATGATACCTCCAGAAAAACTTTTGATTTTCTTAATAAGTTCCCACTGCCTGTTTTTATCCTTGCTTCCTTTGTTTTAACTGAAGCCCCAGTGCTTTTCCCAGTTGCAGAAGAGGGAGTGCTTGGTTACCTGGCTTTAAGAAGCATTCATATCCCTATAAATGTTTGCCTTAAGTTATCTGCTTCTAAGACTTCCCGAGTGGAACTGGAGTCTGATAAAATTGAAGGAGATCTAACACAAGCAGGCAAGTGATAGCAGAAAATCAGTGCAGTGATGTTAAATAAACAAAACTCTGGTAATGAACTCTTTGTAGACAGAGAACAGCTCTCAGAATTGCAAATTGTTTTCATACTTCAATACTCTTTCCATTATAAAGCAATTAACTCTCTTCCATATTTTTTTTTATGAGAAAAAAAGAATTTGTTTCAAACATGACATTTTTCTCTCATCCCAAATATCTTTTTGGAGTCTTAGTCTTTACTGCTTTGGATGAAGGATTCACATTCTTCAGAATGTCTTGGACACAAAGAACGGCTGATATGAATTTTCATGTATTCAGTTTCTTAGCACAAAATGTGTTGTTTAGGTTTGACTTCTTAATAATTTTTTCCATGATGTTTATTTCATACATATGCAGAAGAAAAGTTTCTCCATCTTCACAAGGGAGATTTTAGCAAATTATTTGATTTACCTTAAGTTGTTACTTGCACAAATAGTCATAGCAAATCTCTATTACTGGTACAATATGCATTAGAGAGTTTATGCCACATCTTCAGAACACCTGTTATCGTTCATAACTGGAAGTGCTTGACTTGGCCATCTTATTTCAGTGTCTTACTTCCGCTGCCTGCTCTTTGAACTAATCAACATCAATCATGAGGGGAGAGGAAACACTGTGCGTGCAGAAGGAAACAAGGTGCTCTAATTCATTCCATGCTTGAAAAACCAAAAAGTGCATTTGGAAAACAAAACTTTATTTTTCTTAATACATCAGCAACAATGACAAAAAAATCCAACAGCAGAAGTTTTATGAATGTATGTTTAAGACAGATTCATACTGATGTGGAAACATGACCTCAGGCTTCTTAATTTAATCCTTTTTAAGCTCCTCTAGTGTGCTATTATTCATATAATTAGGCAATATTTTAAATGAAAATAGTAATTGAGCATTTTTTCCTCAAAAACAGGTGCTTTGTTAGGGAGGTGACCTCATCACAATCTCCACTATTTATTCTTCTTTATAATGGAAAGAAGTAACCGAACATGGGCAAAAAAGAGAGAGTGATGTACGGGTGCTACAGAAGTCCTCATACAAATTCTGCCTCTTTTTTTTTTTTTTTTTTTTTTTTTT
>PPHD01002108.1:0-21662 GCA_002909625.1 Bambusicola thoracicus | reverse complement strand
GATTTTAATGCCAAAAGCTTGGAAAAGGCACTTGGAACCCACAGGGGAGAGAGAAATTAGACAACAGCTGACATGGCTGAATACTAAACTACTGAATATTTTACAGTTAGATTAGATAATGCTAGATTGTGCTAAGCATAGCATCGGGCTCTCTGGGGGCTTTTGTTTTCAGACGCTATTTGAAAATTGAAGCCAGCAGCCAAAAACATTTAATATCTTTAACTCATGGCATGAAACACCATCGTGCCCAGAAGTGGTGTAAGACCCTCCTCTCACAGGCATGCTTGGCACTTGGTCCTAGGCTAGGAATTCTCCTGTTTTAGTTCTGCTTTGTTTTAGTTCACTTTTTCTTGGTAGAAAGATGAGAATTCAGTACTAGCATGCTGAATGGGCTGATCCAATAGAAACAACAACATATATCATACTACTGAGAAGATGTACTTAGTTAAACTCAAGATGATGCAGCTGAATACAAAATAGCCATTTTCTTTGATATTTTAAATATGGTCACAAATGTTTATGAGGCTGAAAACACAAGCACAAAGCCACATATTTTGCAGCCAGACAATGCAAGTTCATTAGGCTGAGACGCAGCCTAGAGCATCGTGCTATGAATTCCTTTGGATGGAAATGGGGTGAGGGTGAGTGCCAGACATCTGCTGGTGTGGATCAGTGAACTGAGGATAATTTTATTCTACTCTTTATTCTTCAACTATAAACCAATTGAATGAAAATAAAAGTTCTGGAAGTCCTTCTTGACAATGTGAACACTTACAAGTTGGACTGAAAGGGAGAGACGCCTGGTTCTTGTGAAGAAACATTTTTTTGTGGCCACGTTGTGCCGTTAGGGCAGCTTTGAGGTACTGCTGTAAGATGAATCCAGTGCAGCTCCACAGTTGCTTAGGTGTTAAAGATGGAATCGTGTCCCCTTAGTCATGTGTTGATCATCTCTTCTCTACAAGACTGGGGATTCATTGGATCAGTTGGTTTGCTAGGTATGGATCTTCCCCCTTTGTTTGAGAACAGGCAGTATATTTTTCACCCTTAGGGTTGTGGTAGATGCTGAAGAGGCTGCTGAGTTGAAGGTCAAACTGCTTTTTCCTTCTCCTGTAAAAGAAAAGACACGGTGTTTATTTCAGTGTTGTAACATTTTTCTGCCGCGAGGGCCCCTTTATGAAGTAACGCCTTTTAACATGTGGCACTGGAACCATTGTTTGGTTACTGGAGCACAAAAATTGTTTGGCAGAAACTTGTCACTGCATATGCTCCCAGGAACAGCAGCCTGGGAGTGTGCAAATACATGTTTTCTCCTTAATAGATCTCAAGTTATTTATTTTCAGGATTGTTTAAACTCTCCTGGATTATTGTTTTTTATAGGCTGAATTGCTGCTGCTATCAGCAGGGAGGTAAGGAGCTGGCTCTTGAGCAGTTTTCATGCTCCCCAGAGGAATGCAGTGAGAAAGGTGTTATGTCTTGCTGCAGGATCAAGGCTGTGAGTTTAGGATCTGTACTCACGTAACTGGCCCTGAGTGGGTCTCACTTCTCTGGGAAGCCTGCCAGGCTGGCAATACCCTGCAGATGCGATCCTAGTGTATGGTACCCATTTGCTTTACGCAAATGACTTGAAGGGGAATGTTGCCAATACTTCTAACACTGGAATGAAGTCTCCCTCCATTCTTACAGCATTCACATGTTAGGAGAGGAAAGGGATTAAAAGGATTTGGTTTTGTTGCAAGAAAGCAGTGTTCTCTGCTCCTTACACTCCTTAACAGTAACCACACAGGTATCCAGCTCTTCTTCAGTCTGCCTCATCTGAAATGCCTTGGCACGAGATCTGCGATCACATCAACAGCCGCACTGCCTGCTTTCTCTTTCTCTCTTTTTTTGTTCTAATTTTTTAGAACAGATGTGTGCACACTAGTTCTGTTGGCCTCTTTTTTTCTCTCCCCACTATACAGCCATGGAGCCTGTTGCATTGTGCTGACATGCAGAAGTCTGGGGAGACATTAGCATATATGCCAAGCTCTACAGAATGTACTGTGTAACCTTTTATTGGGCAAGCTGTTTTCATTTTCTCACCTAACAGTCTTCCTCTATCCTGTCCTCTCTGTTTAATGTGCTCAAGGCATCATCTATTTCTCCAATAAAATAGCTTTCTTTTTTTTTTATGGCAGCAGCAACTTGTTGCCCAGTGCATTCAGTAGGAAAGGTGCCTTAAATCTTTTCATTATCCATGTGAAACCTGTCGCAGGTTGTAGTGGAAAAGGGAAAGAGTAATTCTCAAGTGCAGTCACCACTTGGTAGTATGATACAAGCAGCTGAACCCCCCAACGGAGGGGCATCTGCAGCATGTTTGTGGCAGGCCAATACAGAAGGAGGAAAGAGCTGTGTGATCCTACCCAAGGATGAGGTTGTACTGCTGAATTTTCAAGAAATTAAAGGAAATAAGATTAAGGATGTTTGAGCTTTAATTTTATTTATTTTTTTTTTTTTTGCAAGGTGGTTTTTCAAGTTGAGGGAAATTTTATAGAAGTGACAGAATCCTATACTGAATATAATTGCAATTATCACCGTACGCAGTAGGAATCCTGCAAGTCTATAAGAATCTGTATAAAAAAAAAAAAGTGAAATTTGAATAATATATTTATGTTAATTCTTGGCATTAGACAAGCAAGATGTGCAGTTTCCTCATGCTCTCTTTGCAGGCTTTAAGCATGTGTGTGAACTGAAATAAAGATAAGGATGGTGAGTTCTGCAGACGGACCAACTAATGTAGTCTTACGTTCAGTGGAGAAGGTCTGGTTGCTGTTAGGAGGGGAGTTCAATCCTGCACTCTGTCCACGCAGCTTCCTGCAGCATTTATGCCCTGGCTCCTGGGTGCCGCGTGCTGTAGAAGCAGGAGCCGGGCTGTGCGGTGGTACCAGCAAGCTGAGTTCTGCATCTGGGCATAGAGGAGTTGCTCTGAGTGTGAGATGCTGCATGCCACAGTGTGCAGGGTTTTCCTGCAGGTGCTTTGGTACAGCTCATTATATCACTTTGATACTGGAGAAAAGAGGGGGCAGGGTTACAATTATCCTGTATTCTATATCAGATAGGACCAACCCAATGTCCAACTCAAACTGCCTACCAACTCCATCAGCAGCTTATATGTACAGAAGTGTGCCTCACGCTTTTGTTGGGTTTTGTCACCAACTAGTGATTACGGGGTGCGTAGGGGGTAACATTCTATGTGAGCATCCTATTCAGGCAACCTTAAAAAAAAAAGGCTGCTGTTACTGCAAGTGCTTCCAAGCTGCTTGCCTTAGGATGTTTCAGTGTTGGAGGCACCTCAAGCTACTAAAGCTTTTTGAAAATCTTGGCTGTGAAGTCTGGAGCTGTGAATATATAATAGATGATGGCATAAGGCCCAGCTGGAGTCCAAACACACACATACAAAACCACACAAGAATATGAGCAGCACTAACAGGATATGTGCTCTGCTGCTGCTCTCATCACATTTCCAGAAAACGGCACATGGAAATAAAGAATTTATTCTCTGCCCATTTCTTCCAGCCTTAAGGTTAAATTCTGAACTTTATGGGGCTTCCTGGTTTCCTCTGTTTGTCATCTCCTTTTCCCACATAACACTGCCTTTTGGTTTTATCTTCTTGAAAGCTCAGAGATATTCTGAATTTTATCTTCAGGGAAGCTCATTTGTTTTTAAATGATTTTCAGTCTGGAAGCTGGGAGATTACAGGCAGCTGTAAAATAAATTGCCTCCGAATAAAGATGAGTTTCTTGGTTACCTGAAAATCCGAACTAGTTCAAAATAGGAGTTAAAGTATGAGATTATTTTAGCAGGTTGATCCAATGAGTTTACACAGCAAGACCTGTAAAATAATAAAGAGGAGGACTCTGATTTCTTCATCTCTTGTAGTCTGCCAAGTGAGTCAAATGCTGAGCTGGGGCATGGCAACAGCTGTGTTAGGTAACATGTGAGGGAATGCAAGTGCTTCCTCTGCAGCACTATGCTTGGCAACTGTATGTCTGGGAATCACAACTAATGTGCTGAGGAAAGTGGTTTTCTGTTCTCTGCAGGTCCAGATCTAGCAAGGGCAACCTGAAGATCTGTGGCAGATGAGATGGTCAGGTCCCTTGGTGTGATGTCACACTTAGGCACTCCGCTTCCTGCTGTGAGCAGCAGAGCATGTAGGAATGGTGGGGAAGGAAAACCCTAGTGTGCTGGGCTGGAAACTTCAGTGCTACCATTACATTCATGTAATTGGGAAATCGAGATTATAACTATTTGCTAGGAAGGCAATATAGGCTTTCGTTTATTCCAAGTTTTCCTTTGATATGAACTGGAATTCATCAAGGAAGGCATCTGCGATAGGAAAGGATGTGGTTGTCTTAGGGATCTTTTGTTGCATGAGGCAGGTATTAATATAATGCTTTTTAATGGATGATTAAGTTTAATGTGGTTAATAGAAGATCATTTTCCTGTGCTGTGGTTAGGAAGATATGTATGAAAAAGCAGAATAGAAGCCCTGGGGAAGTAATTTTTTCCTCTCATTTTTTTTTCCTTCTGCCTCCCCCTGTTTTAATTTCTTATTCTTTGCTTTTTTTTTTTTCTTCTTCTTTCTTTTGTCACTTCACTGTCATCAATTTTCTTTTAGGGAGAGATAATTGTGAAGGGAGAGAAGTTCAAAATTAAGACATTTCAAAGTTTGCCTTCTAATATTTTCTAAGGAAACTCAGATTGCATGTGTTTTTCTATTTCATGTTCTATGCTGTGCTGTCCCTGATAAGAGACTTCAGTGGTTTGAGTGAACACCAAAGTATCAGCCTAAAGCAGGAAAACAGTCAAAAAAACAACTCAAGGCTGTCTTTTAATGGACAGTGTTTGTTCCCGTCTTCTGTGATTCTCCCACAACTGTGATCAGGAATTCTAAGGACAGCAGTACCTGCCTTGCTCTGCCAATAAACCGGTGCTAATACACACAGGCACGCACAGTGGGAGGAATAATATTGCATTTGATCTGAAGGATCAAACATTTTGGGGAATCATCTGATCTCAAGGATATCTGCTCCTTCTTTTCCCCTTATTACTTTTTAAAGATGCATCCCTAACCTGCCTTTGTCACTGCTCTGTAAACAGCAGTGCTGTAAGATAAAGAGATTGGCACAGAAAGAAGAGGGAAGTTGTTTTTTGTTGGTGTTTCAGTATTTGTTAGATATGCATCAGACCTCTTTCTTCTGAGTGTGAGGGAAGGGGCCACAAGTGTTAAGTGATACAAAAGTAGAGAATTAATATGCAGTTGTAATCATTGTTTATTTTAGTTCTACAGCATACATTAGCTTGTTAACTATCTAAACTTGCCCTTTTAGGTCACAGAACTGGTCCCATCTCACCTCCTCTCAGGCAGTGGCTGGTGTAGAATAGAATCATAGAATCGTTAGGTTGGCAGGGATTTTTAAGATCACCTATTTCCAACCCCCTGCTATAGGCAGGGACATCTCTCTCTAGCCCAGGTTGCTCACAGCCCCATCCAGCCTGGCCTTGAGTGCTTCCATGAAGGGGGCATTCACCACCCCTCTGGGCAACCTGTGCCAGTGTCTCACCACCCTCACAGTAAAGAATTTCTTCATGATATCTAGTCTAAATCTACCCTCTTCCTGCTTAAAACTGGTTCCCCTCATCCTGTCACTACCTGCCCTTATTAAAAGTTCTTTCCTGTAGGACCCCTCCAGGTACTGGCAGGCCACTATAACGTCCCCCTGGAGCCTTCTCCAGGCTGAAGATCTCCAGCTCTCTCAGCCTGTCCTTGTAGGGGAGGTGCTCCAGCCATGCTCTGTTCATCCTAGTAGCCCTCCTGTGGAACTGGAGTGGAATACCTCTTGAGTAATTCTGCTATTGGTGCCCAGGAGCAGAAAGGCTCCCGGGGCAGCACTTTTCCAATCCTACAAGCTAAGCAATAGTTTAATGCTTGCCTGAAGCTGCCAGACAGGCTCTTTAAGAATCTGGGCTGAGATAGTCATTCTGCTGCAATGTCTCTCTTGCCTTTGGTTTTAACTGATTTCTGTGCATTTGAGAGTGACTCACTTGGTAGTAAAGTTCAAAACCGAATTTTTAGATTTTTTTTCTGAAAATTTTAGATTTTTTTCTGAAATGAATAATGTGCATTTTGGACAATAATATGTTATTTTCTCTTTCAGATTTTTTCAGGATTTCTCAAGAGGGAACAATTTTCTTGCCGGCCCTGCTCAGTCACTGAGCAATGGGACTGCAGGATCTGGAAGGCGTACCTCTGTGACACGGCTGTAGCCTTGCAGTGGGTGTTTCTGCAGTGTGGATTAGGCCAGGTAAGGCATGGGTCACTTTGACCATCTTTTCTTTTGAGGATATAATCACTGCCTGGTTGTCTTTATGCTTGCTGTTGCACTTTTGTTTTTCTTCTGCCTGACAATAGCTTAATCAGACTTAAAATCAAAGTACCCAGAGCTGAGAAGAGAGTTTCTGCTGTAACAGTTTGCCTAAATATTCTTTCGTAATTATGTTCATTCTACAACCTATGTGACACTCAGCCCACCAACTTCACTTACTGGAATGTTCCAAAAAACCTGCAGAGAACTGAGCAAGCACTAGCCTTTGTGAAGGTCTTCTGTATTCTTCTAGGCCTCAGCACCTTATCTTACGGTGCTCAGGATGCTGTGAGCACTGCTCTTGCAATGCAAACATCTGTGTTGTGTGCAGAAGAGATCATTTTGTCTTTACTGCAAGGGGGAATTGGAAGTGTTTGTCCCAGTGAAACATTTTTGAGAGCACTAAGCAAGATAGAATTATTCTTTCTCGGTTTTCTTGCGCTTCCAAGTTTGCTTGTGGCTTGAGTACTTACCTTTGAGTGTTGTGATATGCTGGAAAGTCCTTGCTGGTGTGACTACACTTAACAAATGGTACACAGTGGACCAGCCAATGTACCTTACTGACATGAACAGCTTCCCCAGTAAGAGAGTTTAAAATCTTTAGTAAGTTTCTCAGCAGACATGAAGCAACTCTGGTTCCTCCAGCAAAATAGACCAGCCTTTTTGCTGCATCTGTACTAAGGCTTTCTCTGGTGTAAATCAACTGTATAAAATTGAGACGGTGGTGGTGACAGGGTGTGTGCTATGAGACGAGAGCAAAGGGGATAGTGACTGCTGCAGTGTCTGTCACTACATCTGGCTCATGCTGTAGCAAGGGTGGAGAAAAAGGGGCTGTTGCAGTGACACTGATCTGCTGGTGAACCTGCCCTATGGACTGCTAATGTCTATGGGATACAGGGAGAATTTCAACCTCTATTTTTATATAGGACCTAGACTTAAAGAGGCACGATAGAGGTGCCTCAGTGCTGCAGTAGTGCAAGTGTGGTACAGTTACAGGGCTGTTCTGTGTGCAATACCAAAAGGTGTCCTCATCTCCTCAGCAGCATGGCATACCTGCTGATAAATGGGGAATGAATTTTTTCACCCTGGGGCTCTAATTCCTCTAGAGAGAAGAAGGGGACGCTGTAAACATGGGGCCAGCCTTCCTTTTCACAGGCTTCGGCAACATCTCTACCTATCTGTCTTTTAAAAGCATCTGAATTTGTCTAGGCAGCTGCCTGCCTACAACTGTTACAGAAGCCATGAAAGCCTTTCTGCTGCACTATTAGAAACCCAGCAAAATCGAGGCAGAGATTTTTTTTTTGTCCTTCAAAGGCAACTCTGTCTCATCAATGTGTGATGGTGCTCAGAATGGATTTTCACTATGTGCGTATAGCACTGTAGTTCTTTCTAGCAGCAATGTATAGTTGGAAAAGGAAAAAGTGTAATTTCTTCAGTCTGCATATAACAACTTCATAAATTCTATATGGGGTGATTTATCACTGGTTAAAAAGCAGAAGTTTTCTTACCCTTACCAGTATGGGTTTTCTGCATGGATGGTTACTGAACTGTCTGTGTTGCTGTAAAGTAGTCAAATGCAGAATTTCTTCTTTCTTGTGAGCGTCAAAAGTTGACTTTCTGACTGCACAGCAGAAATACGCTTCTCCACTTACACGAGCATAATTTTGTGATGAAATTACTGAAGTCAGCAACTAATTTCATTGCTGCCTCAGACCTATTTTAAATGAGCAGGTATATTCATCAATCATATCCTCACTTCTTCTAGTACTGGCCTAATCAATACTTGAAAGAGCTATTAAAACACTTTCCAATTACAAACAACAAAAAGTGAAACTGCGGGTAGACAAAACAGTAGAATGTAGAGGGAATTCTAGGGGCAGACATCAAAGTTGGGTGTTATTCTGCATTAGGACTTCATAGATAGTCACTGAGCATGAAGAATTTTTTAATGGTACCCTTCCATCCAGCACTTTTAAAATGACAAGAAGTGATCATATTGTGCTTTAAAACTGGTAGCACACAACAGTCATATAGGGTGAAGGAAACAACATGTAAAATGCTCTGCACTGGCCATCAGATGCTTGGCTGTGTTGTACTGGATCTCTCTGAAGCAAGCAGTGCTGAAATGTAAACAGTGAGGACCAGCAGGCTTTAGCACAAACCACTTAGCATTATGGGGCTGACTCAGTCCTTCACAGTGTGCAAGAGTACAGACCTGTGTTAAATTCACTCGTACAGCTGGCTTCTCCTACATCCTCACTTGCACTGTGCTGCTGCTGCTGCTCTGTCCCAACTTCCGACTCTGTGCAACAAGTAGTGTCTGCTGATTTGTGTGACCTGTAGATGCCATGTCTGCAAACACAGGGTTAGAGACCCTCTGCTCAGCAGAAGACAGTACAGAAAGGGTTTCTTCTGTTCCTGTAGAACAGTGGAACAAGTCAGATGAACCTCCATAGGCTTAGAGAGGTGGCTTGTCTGCCAGAAGGCTGTTTCTCCTGGGAAGAGGACAAGGCTGCCTCCTCAGAGATGGTTTTGAGGCCCCTTTCAGCTACTAATAATTCCTTCTGTACGTGGTAGTGAACTGTCCCTGAGTGATGTGAGATGTAGGCTAAGATATCTCTTAGCCGTAGCTATCCCTTGTACCACATTTCAAGCCTGTTTGTTTCCTTCCTTTGAAAAATATCTGGGGCTGCTTTTCTTCTTCTATTTGTCTATACTTTTAATACCTGCTAAAATCAATGCCTCTGAGAAAGGATTCATTTTCTCCAGTGCAGTAGGGTACAACTCTGCTATCCAAAACCCTGAGTAGAAAGAAGAAAACCAGTGCTGAAATATTCCCTCCTACTGCTCCTCTAAATCCCTGTTGATCTGTAGAGGACAGGAAAGCAGAACTGCTCCCTTCAAAGATGAGAACATTCAGAGGAAGAAATTTTGAAGCTGCACATTTGCTTCACATGGATTCGATTTCACTTGACAGTAGAAGAGCCACAGGGCTAAATTTTATTACACATTTGTGCAACAAGCATTAGATATTTCATGTTAAGAATATATTAGATTGTTTAAAAAAAAAAAAAAGCAAGCGCACAGACATGCTCAGAACAGATACAGAAAATGAATAGTGTTCCTGGGAGGTTTTTACTTATTTAAAGCCTGAAGACTGAAAAATGGAAGTGCTGAATATGATACAGATAATTTCATCACTTCTCCTTTCCTAGGTCCCTCCATGCTATTTTATGTGTTTTGTCATTTCAGAGGATCACTTCTCTTACTTCAGAGGTGTTGATAATCCCATCCTTACTTCAGCATTTAGTCATGGACTTGCTGGACTGTAGCCTTCATGAAATTTCTGGCCCAAGGTATTGGCCTGAGTGGTGTGAAAATCAGTTTGGTGTATCAGTCCCATCTTTCCTTGTTCAGCCTCTTTGATTTGGGTATCCTCACATGTATTTGTTGAGTAAAAGTGAAAATCTGCCTGTTAATCTGAGTATGGTGGACTTCAGAGGGAATAACTTCTGGGCTTACGTGAAAAGATAGAAATGGACCAGACCAAGCAAAGAAGTGGACAAAATCTGTGGTATGATAATGCCTTGGCTTCAGTTTGAACCAAGGGAATCTTTCTTGATGCAGCTGAGTACAGAATTCATGCAACTTCAACCAAGAAAGGCAGAATATTTCTATTCAATATAGTTGTGAGATGGTTTTCTTGCTGTTGTCTTCACCACAGTAACATTAATACCATAGTGGGGTTGTCTTGTGTTTGCTGCTATTGGTTGTTCTGGGGACTGGATTGTTTGGAAGGTTTTTGCTTCATATCTTCCTGCAATAGTAAGGAAATACATTTGTCTTTGCTGCAGCAAAGTGAGTGTGTTCTGACCTGGGGAGTCATAGTGAAGCAGATGCACAGATTGCTAATTATGTTGCCTATAATCATCTTTGTTTCATAGGCAACTGATAGCCTGCATTCTTCTTTTTCCATCTGGTATTATGCACACATTCCTTCATTTCTCCTTCTGCCTCTTAGCACCACAGCGTTAACTACAATATGGATGCCAGGGAGGAAAAATGCCATCCTTGGAAACAAATGGGGCGATTGGCAAAGAGTAAATGATTGGCATTAATCATGCTACAATTAGATTTCCTTGTTGAGACTTTGATACGTGTTTGGGTATCCAGGCTAATGAGCTGCCAATTTCTTGTCATAACCAAGCTCTGTGCTGATTAGCATGCAGCCTTCTCAACATGGGTTTCTGTTTTCAGCATGTTAGAAAATCCGGGATAAAGGCCACTATCTTGTATGCCTCATGTTGGTGTTATCTACCCTTCATCAATTTACATGTGCTATCAGAGTCATTGCAGTGGCAGTACAGCCAGGTTGTTGTTCCCTCGGCTGATTTACATAACTAAGAGCATTTAAAAGGGCCTGGTGTGTTCAGATGTTCAGAGGACAAAGTAAAGTGTGGGTTTGGTTTCTTTTTTTTTTTTTTTTTTTTTTTTTAATTATTCAATAAAACCTGAGGCAGTATTACTGGGGAGGTTGCAAAGAAAAACAACCCAGGATTTCACAACTTCCCAAAGGAAGCAATGGCTTCCCAATCTCCAGCAGACTTCAGCTGCAATTGAATGCCTTTCCAAAATGCAAACACTGGATAAATACAAGTTCTTAGTGCAGCTTGGCTATAATTCAGTAAAGCAGAACAATCTTACCTATTCAGAGCAGATGTTTTAGTCTGACCTAAACTCTATGTATTAGTAACACCAAAAGAGAAGAAAGTATTGTTCAATAGTATCAAAGTGTCTTCCAATATTGTAGATAAAGTATGTCCTCTGAACAACTTTTCTGGAGCACCAACAGTGCCGTATTTGAAGGGTGATCTGTCGTTTTAGCAGATTTGGAATCACTCTGGATCCATTCTGTAAGTGGAAGCCAATATGACTCATGTTTTAGCACTGGAGGTTTCTCAGAGCAATGCTGTTTTGACAGCAGCAGTATGGCTTTTGTGTTATTGCTTGGGTTATCAGAGGACTTTCATCTTTGATTTGTTGTTAAGACTTCATTTCATTCACTATCTGGGAAGCCTTGTCACGTTATGACCATTTGCTCATATGAACGGCTTACAACTGTTGACAAATGCTCTTATCTAGGCTGGATTATTTTCAGAGGCCTTTTGCATGTTCTTTCAAAGATGTGGAATTTTGCACAGACCGTAATAAGTATAGACAGGTCTAAATATATTACTCTGGTCTTGACATCTTCATCCACAGTAAAGATTTACTAATACAAAGATCTACATGAGCTCTAAAGCTATTACAGAGGCAACGGCCCTAGAATATCTGAATAGCCTTTTTTGCATGACGTCCCCTCATGATTATTTCCTCTTGTTTATCTTACAGTAATAAAATATAGAATTATGTTCATTTTCTGGGAACCATAGGGCCATTTAGTAATGTGGTCTCTGTCCTGAGAATCTTAGAGTCCTGATAAGATGAAGAGTGAAGTGAGCATTACCTGTGTGTGACTGAGGAGCATGGTGCAGTGAGAAGGCTAGGACACACAGTTATCTCATGCTGTATCTAATAATTAACTTAGGTGTCCATGATTTGGATACAGAATCTTCTCTAAAAGACCTTCCTTTTTCTTTGCTATGAGATGGTGTTTTGACTCATTCGTGCTGGCTGTTTAGTGGCAATTGGCAGAAAAAATCTAGAAACTGTGTGAGAAATATGGCTTCCACAGTTTAGTTTTGTGACTGGATCTGATTGTAGAATAAAAGTGGTGTGGAATGGATTCTTTCATTCTTTGGAACCTAACGAGTAGCAAAGCATCAAATATTAAAGCACTCTTAACTTTCTTTCCTATGAATCCTGATCTGCAGGATTTTTCTTCCTCGGTTGTAGTAATTACTTCACACCTCAGCCTAGCTTCCAATTTGTTTGCAAAATCCAGGCTGACTTTTTGCATATGCACATTCTGACTTCACAGTCCAGGACCAACCTCAAACTGAAGCTCTGTATTTATCAGGATGGGTAGAACCTTTCAGCAGGCGACCTTCAATTACTTGTGTAATTCCAACCCAGAGCAGAACTGAAGAAATAATCTGAGCTAGCAAGTAAGCATGTTCCTCTTGTTCCTGGAGAGCCATTGGCTGTGCACAGATGGCCATAGGAAGGAGTATGCACTTCAGGCTTCATAGTGAAATAAGCTGGTTACTGTTCTGAGTGATTTATCTGTTCAGCTACTCTTATCTTTTACATGCACCTCATACGCCTCTCAATATTACACAATACTTAACGACAAGCATCTATTGGCTATTCATCCTATTTGTCATGGCAGATTAGAAAACCAATTCCAAACTTCCTCCTTCCTCCACCACCACAAAGTTTATTTTGTCTCAGCTTTCAGTAGGCCGTGGGGGAAAAGGCTGGGTGTCTTGGTCATACTGGAGCAGTAACAAATCAGATGGAGTCTCTATCTGTGGTAGTCCAGGAGGTTTTGAGGCCATGCTTCTGCTTTTAAGAATCAAGCCTAAAAATGAATTGACAGTCATGTCAGATGGGCTGCAATGAGCTACTCAAGCAGGCGATAAAGCAGTTACGATGCAGAAGGCTTCTTTGAATTTGCCAGTGTACAATCTGTGTGCAGCCAGCTGAATCTGAATAGGACCTGAACAATGTGAAGTGTGTAGTGTCTGGCCAGGCTACTATTCTCTGAGACATACCCTAGATTTAAACTCAGAAATTTCATTAGCTGTTGCAGAGATGCTTGAAAATGTACTTCCTCAGGAATGAAATGGCCATTTGTGCTTTGTCGGGTATCATAATAATGTTTTGTCAGCAGCACTCAGCTTGATATGAGATGCATCCCCATCACTTACTAAGGGATTTTGCATACAGTACAAGTAACTCTTGGGACTGTAATAATTACATATACTGTGTTAGTAACAGGACTTTGTAGCATATCTTACTGCTGCAGCCTTGCATTACTGAAGGCACCCAAGAAAACCAGCAGAGGACATCCAGCAGCTGTGATAGTGCTACTTCTTGGTAGCCAGAAAACATTGAGATTGTTGGTTTAAAGAAAAAAAAAAAAGTGAATAAATAAATAATTGCCAGGCTGTCTATAAGGATGACTCTGCTTCACTTGGTGTGATGTCTCACTCTACCACCAATGCTTGCATAGACAGCTGCAAAAGATCTTGCAACGTCAGCATGAGAAATACTTGAATGGCTTAGTTCAGAATCACAAATGTCCATTAGAAGACAAGACATGGGAACTCTTGTGTTGGTTTGAACTGTTTTCAGTATTCCTTTCCCCTCTAGGATAAGGATCATTACGCTTTCAGTTTTGTCTACAAAATTCCTTTTAAGAAAATATGCCCCAAAACTGTCCTTGAAAACAACTTCAAATAATGAAGTGATAGGGTAAGATTTCAGAATCCAAGAACCTGTATTTTAATTCACGTGAGCAATTTTTTTAAGCTTCTTCGTGCGCTCTGTAACATTGTAATGTCTGTCTGTTCTATTTTGCAAATGTTTAATGGTGGCCTTTTTGTGAAGGCAGCTTAAGGAAAATTATTACTCTGCATCGTAGAGCTAATCATGTGTTTGCTGCAGAATTATCTTATTTTTGTGTTCTTCTTTTTTTCTTTGGAAAGGTTTACAAAATACACTGAAGCCAATGAGTTCAGCATTACTTCCATTGCTGTATAGCGTCAAATCTTACTTGCTTCAATGGGAACAAGACCAAATTTGTACAGAAATACAGCTGTACTAGATGTCACTGAATCATATTTGTGTTACTATTTGTGTTCTTGCTTTACTATAAATGCCTGCCTGTGAAATGCAAGCAAAGCACATGCAAATTGTAGAAGAAACTATGCAAAATAGAGTTTCAAAATTAAATATGACATGGCACGATAGCTTCACTGAAGGAGAAGAGTGCAACAATGCAGAAGACTGAATAATTCATTTGCTGATCCTTTGCACTGCACAAACACAAATGGGTAGGTCCTGGTAAAGGAGATCTTTGCACAAAGTTCAGCTCAGATGGAGAATAAAAGATTTCTTACATTCAAAACTCTTGCAGTCCAGCTATCCCCTGTCAGAGAGATGGCTATGGGGAAAAAAAGGCCACTGGCACTAAAGCAAAATTCAGATTCTCAAGTCCTAGAATCAAAATTCTGAGTCTTATAATTTTTCCTAATATCTGATTCCATCTCTCTCCATTGCGCTTGGGGCTAGTTTGCTTTGTGCTCCTTTGATTGCCATTTGTTGCAGATATTTTTAACATCTTCCTGTCTTAATTATAGGAGTCATTAGAAGGAAAGATCGATACTGAGGATAATAAAACCACACAGATAATTAGAATAATAAAGCTCCAAAGATAATGAAAGCAATTAAACTACTTTTCTGGGCGGCATGAGGATATGGAATAATCCTGGTAGGTCTGGCATTTTGATTTTAATGAAATTGACCTCAGAATTTCGAGCAGAGTGAGAACAACAAGGAAAGTGAGACTGAAAAATAGCATCGATCTTTCCTTTCTCCTTCCTCTGGTCTGTACGTGTCTGTTCACCTGAAAAAATATCTAATCCATTGTCCTCAGGATCAGGTGGTGATCATCTGCATTTCCCTTTTTTAATGCAGGCAGTAGAATCACAACAACACCAGATTTAAGATCTGTCATTTCTGGTGTGAGATTCACCTCTTAATACAAGCTGAATTTCAGAAATACTCAGAGATCTCCTCACTTGCTCTAAGTAGGGGTAAAATAAGCTAAATTTCTAAAGCTATCTGCAAGTAAATCAAAATATGTGATTTTACTTGAAGTTAAAGTTTTCTTTTGGGAGTTGTTTAATAAAGTAAGAGTTGGAGTCATCTTCCACCTCCATTTTCTCCCATTTATACTGATGGTAAAATCTACTTACTATTCTATGTGAGCTTCTTCAGCCTTTTTCACGTTGACCCAGAACATTGTTCCAGTATAAATTGGTGAGATCCTGTTGAGATGCGGAGCACCTTGGGGAAAAAAACAAGTGTAAGTTAACCACACCATCATTTTTGGCTTTTTGTTCCTACAGTCCTCCAAATGTTTCTGCTGAGCTATGACGTCAACTCAGAATGTTATCCAGGCCCACCCTCCAGCTGACACTTCATGTTTTTTTCTTGGAATTCAACTGCTTTTGTGAAAATAACATTGTGCTGAAATGTGGTTCAAGTGGGAAGGGGAAAGTAAACCAGTTGTTCCTTCTAAAAGCTTTGCCTGATAGGAGCTCCTGCTGGGCTTCGGTTGATTGTGTTCAGTTTTTTCCTCCCCGTAGAGCTGGTACTTTATCTTATTTATGAAATGCTAAACTTAGTTATTTCAGTAGGCAACGATAAACCATCCCTGAAACTCTGGTCAGCCACTGCTATATGTTGCTGCGTATTGGGACCTGCAAAAATGAGGGGAAGACAACTCAAATGTCGTTCCAGCAGTGACTGTTTTTGGTTTTGATGTGAAGAAAGGGTAATACTTCAGAGAAGTAAAGGGAAGTCAGAGGTTTGTAGCATGGTCCTGTGGAAAAGGTGCCTTTGTGAGCAAGAAGAGGAGAATAAACCCCAGTTCCTACTAGCACAGCTATAAGAAAAGTAAAATTGATGTTCAGAGGCCACAGGAAAGCTTTGGTGTATCAAAAACCAATCTGGGGATAAAATGTTAACCAGTGGAAATGGAAGCAAAAGATATGCTTGTATGACTTCGTGAAAGAGTGCTTGGCCTGTGGGGAGAAGCAAAGTGCCTGTGCAGCTCCTGGTGCTACAGAATGATTTACTTTTAATTCTATTTTGATTTTGTTTTATGTTATGTTACTTGCTGTTTTCTGGTGTAAAAAGAAAGCTTCCCCTTTTCTCCCAAGAAGAACTGCTTTTCACTGAGAATTACTGCGGATTTGTGGCTGTGGAACAATGGATCAATATAGGTTTGTGAAAAGCTTCAGTTAAAGTGGGACAAGTGGAGATTAGCTAGATGATCTGCTGGTTGTCCATCACTATAGATTTTATGTTGTTAGCTCAAGAGGTTTATCTTGCCCTTCCTGTTCAGAGCCAAGAAGCGATCTGAGCTGAACAGTGTAGCACATAGAAATTAAAAATAAAAGCTGTAGGTGCTGTAGTCAGCTGCAAAGAAGGAGCAATGCAGGGCAAATCGGAGCTTGTTTGTGCTCTGGATAAAGTCTCCCTGCTTTAATACTTTGTATCAAAGGAAGCCTAAGCAGGCAGAGGTTATGGAGTTGGCGTGAGGTTGGTCAGCCTCCAGTTTTCTAACTGCTGCATAGAAATGCCCCCCCCCAAAAAAAAAACAGTGAAGAAGGCTTCACTTGTCTTTGGGTTTGTTTTTTGTGATTGGACCTTTGTACCCTAAATAGAGTTGTTTCTTTCCTTGGCTGGTTTTGCCAATGTGCCGGCTGCCATCTCTGGGGAGTTGACAACTGGCTCTTTTTGGAGAAATACTGCTGTATGCTTAATAGTCTGCTGAAGTCAGTATAGCTCCAGTTGAATGCAAAGGTTTAACCTTGTGGCTCCAACTGTGGGAGAGAGTTTCCTCTGAGATTTGGAAATGCTCAAGTTGGAGTGGAAGATGCAATATTTTTAATCTAAGACTGTCATGCAGTTGCACTCATTTTTAAACTATTTGGATTTGTCCTGGTGTTTGTATTTCAGTACCTAATGGGTGGGACTTGGTGGTTTTTTTCCAGTGACATAGATGTATTAAGCAGAAGTGTCTAATTATCTGTATTGAATAACCTTATCTTATAAAGAAGTAGCCACTCATTAGAGCAGTCCGTATTCTGTACAGTGCAGAAAATGATTAATTTACTCCCTGCTTTCTACTGCTCTGTATTCTTACAGGAGTAAGTGATGGATAAGGGACAGCCTGCGCTGTCTTAGGTCAGAACAGTAGATCAGATTCATTATTTACCTCCTGAATGTAGAGCAAGAACTTCCTCTTTTTGCAAATCATGACCCTAATTCACTTGTTTACAGGAAGAGGTGGAATTGGGCACACAGCTGTTCTGTTCTGCCGTGTGTGTGTGTATATTTACATATACAAATGTATATAAAAAGCGCTGTAACAGGGACCTGTGATTTCTGAGATGAATTAGAAAAGCTTTCTGTTAAGTGTATAGGCTTTACTGTTAGTTTCTTTAAATTATACTTTGAACATATACACTGAAGTGGCATTTGCTGTGACACTAAGAACTGGCCACAGACAGAGTGTGTATGTGCTTTGACCATCTTTTTGTCAGGCAGTAATGTCTTTCTTTCTTGTGATCCACCATTTGTTTATTTTCTATTGTGTTCGGTGCAGAGCTCTTGTTTTGGTATGCATTTGTAAGCCTCTGGTGTGCTAAGATGCTGCTGTGTGATGAAGCACCATAAGCACGGCTGAATGACGCTCTAACCTTAGCAGACTTTATATAGGGTCTATATATACAGTGGTCTCTGTCCACATTTGGAGACATATATGTCCTGAAGAAGTCAGGCAGGAATGCTCATCATACACTTAAGTTATTAGTATAATGTAACATTTATTGCATTGGAAACAAAGTGATACATACAATAATCCACACAATTCCGCCAACAAAACCAACATTGATCCAAGAATGCTCTTTGCCTGTGTCCATGGAATAGCTGTGTTGTAACTTGAATGGTGCCTTTCCCATCTAGATATGACCAAGCAACAATGGCTGGCTTTACAGTGCGCCAGGTCCTTCCCAGGGAAAGGCATAGCCCAGGCAACACAAGCATACACTGTGCGTGTGACATATGCTGTGTTGTTTATGCTAGCTGCAGTTTGTACATGATCACAAACACAAATGGGCTGTGTCAGCTACTGCATGCGAGCTGTGTGGCAAAACCTATGTTTCAGTCTGGCATATCATGATATAACAAGCTGTTGGGTTATTTCTTGAGGATACTGCTCACTGGTGATGCTCTGTACTTTGGGAACTGATGCCTGTAGACACAAGTAGAAGACCGTAAGATTGAGTGATAAAGAGATGAACAGTAAATAGTATTTTTCACAGATCTTGCATATGAGAATTTCTCTTTAACTCTTGTTTGACCTACTGACATGAGAAGTAGCACTAATGGAACCAAAGAATAACAGAAATTTTCCTTCTATGGAGAAAAAGGGTAACCTGACTAGCATTACTGATAATGAATTCTGTTGATTTCTACTTTTGATTATAGAGGAAAGCTGGCAGGGTTTGTTAATTTGTGTCTTTCTTTTTTCCCCTTTCATATTTTAAGAGAGGATTTTTTTGGTTTCATCTTCTGTTTTCCAAATTGAACCCACAACATTTGTTCTAGATGATTGTATCACACAGTGTAAAGTAAACTGGTGCTAGATTAAGAGCCATTTTATAGAGTTTACACTTTGCCAGTTTTATAGACTAGCATAAAACATAAAAGTATCTTGGGATTTTTTTGTTCCTCTGCAAGAAATTGAAGATGTTTTTCTAGCTGCTTGAAAACAGAATGCTTGGATGTGCAGAACCATTTTCATCGTGTTACTGCTGCTCTGTGGGGCAAATTCTGCCTCATGAGGGCAACTTTAAATTTGGACTAATTACATTCAGTTACTGTCTGTAATCCAGGGCTTAATTTAATCTATGGACAAAATATGTGCTTTGTCTTTATCTTCACTCTAGCCAGTTGTTAAAAGGAACAGAAGGGAAACTTTTATCACAGAGAAAATTTGTTTTTGGAAAGTTCATGCTAGAGCTTTGCTTTCATCAAATTGTTTATATCAAGGATATGTTCAGTTTCATTAATGGACCTTTCACTGATTGGACAGGTTAACCAGCACACACGGAAAGCCTGAGTGACTTTCCCCGTTGGCCTTCCAAAGGGTAAATGCCATCAAAGGTTGCTGGGCCTGGGGCCCTGTGTAAACTTTGCTCTCAGGGTCTGACTGACTCATGCTCCCACCATGTCTCAGTACCTGTCCTGTTTCCTGAGGGAGTTGGCCCAAGGAAGTGCCACACACTGTAAGCTACTGATTTGGAGAGATCTTTCAGGGTAGTCCATGAGTAGCATTTACTGGGTGAAAATCTCTAGGCTTTCTCTAAAATAAATGGATATGGTACAGGAGCTGTAAGACCATGTGTGGGAAAGGGCAACACCATACTATTTTCTTACTGAGTAGTTAATTAAGACTCTGAGTTGGGTGAGGTTAGACGTGACATACAAACAGATTTGAGTTCCCCCTGTGGTCAGATACGACTTGCTGTCTATCACAAACCTTGCAGTTGAGCTTGATAAACTTCTGCACTTTCTGTACTACACAGGACAAAGCATCACTATTGATTTTTACAGCCTGATGATTTTTATTTCTTCCTTCTTGCAGGATCAGCATAAAGGGAAAAAGTCATAAATCATTTCACAGTATTTGGGGAAATTTTCAAACTTAAACTGAGTTTTATACTTGCTCCTCTGAAATGTTAAAAAAAATATGCATTTTGGATCATCCTGTTGCTGATAGTTTTTCTCCAGAGAAAACATTGTTGAAAACAAACGGATTGCTAGTTTGACCACTTGCTATGTAGAAAAACAAACTGTCATGAGCTATTGCCTGTGCTTTTCATCTGTTGAGTGAAATATGAATGCACACCAGTTGCTCTGGCTGAATGGGCTGAAGTAAGTTATTGGATATAGCCACTCTGTATGGTGTCTTCATCCCATGATCCTGCAGAGATCATCTTGAAGTCAGTAGTAAACTTCACTTGTGAAATCAAGTCAGCGTGAGCTTTGTGCCTCAGAACCTCGAAATCATTTCAGTTAGGAAAGACCTTTATGCTGCTGGCAATTACATGAACCAGTCTGACATCTTAGTGCCTGGGAAAGCATAGGTAAGGCTGATTTTTTAGCTAGCACTTCACTTGGTAAGGGGAAAACTTTTCATCACTTCAGACTGTGCTGATATATATTAGGTAGTTTTCTTGAGAGAACCGCTGCAGCAAAAAGCAAGCAAACAAAAAATATAGACCCACTTTAGATGTGAAGTTAAAGACAAAAGAGGAAAAATGTTCTGAAACTATTTGATACATTAATTTATATTTGAAATTAGAACACTGTCTGTGGTTCTATTATCTTCTGCCATACAGAGCTTTCTTTGAAAGGGGAAAAAGCTTAGTGAAAAGTAATTTCAGAGCCTTGGCTGCTTTTTGATTACAATTTGGGATTACTGTTTTAATCACCGCTTATCAAGTAATACCACAAACCTCAGAGCATGACCATCTTTCTCAGGGGATGCCAGATTTAAAAGCCAATTTTCAACAATCCCTCCTCTTTCTCCCAAACCCGTATAACAAATAGGAAGGGATAGTAATCTGCGGTATTACAAGAGACCATAAGTGATGTTTGAAATTTCAACATTCTCAGATTTCTTCTAGGTTTTCTTCATTGGTAGCGTGTTTTTATTCAGCAGAAATACTGTTCTCGTGTCTAAGCAAGCTCCTGTTTTGAGGCAATCTCCATGTGAGCCCAAGGCATCATGCACACTCCCCCTTTCCCCAGCAGATGACAGATGTTATACATGCAAACTTGTCCAGATAGATGTGCCTGCATGTGTTGAGAGGAGGTCTGAAGTTAATACTTTGTATTTGCATGCAGTTAGATAATTCAGACTGGCTTCGTGTGCAAGCTAAAGCACTGGAAAAGATGTGTATTAGCTAGCAGCTATACCCATGAGAGATACTTGAGTTAAAAGGTGGGTTTTCCCTCAGAGTTAGTGATGATGCATGGTTCTGGCACTTCAGGAGCGGGTGGCAGCCCTATGTCTGAAGTAGGGTGAGAGAAGAGGGAGATCTCAGTTCCTGCTGTGCAACAGGAGGGCCATGACTAGGGTGTTACAAGGAGGAAAAAAAAGTTTGAGTTCAGTGTGGTGCTTGGTGAGGAGGTAAAGAGGCAGAGATCAACCCTGAACCTCTTCCTTGCGTTTGCTTTGGTGACTGTCTTACACTAGAGTGTAACGAGCCTCTGCTGTAGGATACCTCATGCATGTTCGTTCCTTTAGGTGAATATTGCTGCTGTGTTTTAAAGGTGAAGGCAAACCCCCCTCTTTACTCTGAAGAATTTGCATGTAATGAATGCAAGCACACTGATTCTGTTGATTCAGCAGGGACAAGGGGGTGACTGTTTCTCTCTATTCTGCCCTCATGAGGCTCTATCTGGATTACTGCATTCAGGTCTGGTGACTCCAATACAGGAAAGATGTGGAG
>PPHD01002107.1:0-37844 GCA_002909625.1 Bambusicola thoracicus | reverse complement strand
ACAAGATTTTCAAGTATTAAAAATTGAAATGCAATGGCTGCCCTGGAACTCACACACTACATTAAACTACATCTCCAGTTAATCATTTTTTTTCCACTAAATATTAAGAGCAAAAATCCACTATGCTAAGGTTTACCAAGCTCTGCCAGCATCCCTCACGTCATACTTGCATTCCAGATGCATAACAGTCCTCACTAGGAAGAAATATTGCTGAAGGGTCATAAGAATGGAGTACATCTAGGATGCATGAAAAGAGCTTATGAGTTAGTTAAAAATCACAACGTACCCATGTATGCTCCAACCTACAAAAGAGAAACTAGAACCGACAGTGATCCTAGTGGTTTGATCCTAAATATAGATTGCTGCTCAGGAGACAATAAAAAACACAGGATTGGAGAAGATAAAGTGTTAATCGCATATTTGGTGGTTTATGAGCCAAAGCAGTCTGAGGTTTAAACTGCTTCTGCTCAGTGCTCATCCCATTCAGAGACGATGAATCATTTCCCATTTGGCAACACTTCTGCCTACAAGGCTGTCTTCTGTGAGATTTCTCCTGTATCCTTGTAATAGATTTGCTAATTTAGTACACCTGACTTTGAGCAAAAACTATTGTTGCCAGCTGTCAGACTAGACCTCGTCCTGTTTATCAGACACATCTAAACCATCCTGTTCTGCCCCAATCACAGAAACAGAACACTCTTTACTAATCCCACTGCAGTAAATTACTTTCTAATATCCTTGTTTTTCTTACTCTGCCAAAATACCAACACGTAGATTTAAAGCAACAGCAAAATCAATTAATCCACAGCAGCTGGGCTCAAACCAGTTCATCCAGTAACTACTACTTCTTTTAAGTAGTATTTGCTGTTCTGGTCATTCTGGCCGTGAATTCGTGAGTCTCAGCAGCAGAGGTCTGACTAGTTTAAATGAAGGTAATATAAGCTCACAGGGAATGTATTCAAGCTTTTTAGGCAGACTTCCACATCTCTTCGAAAGATAAATCTGAGCAGAACAAAGTATTAAACGCCT
Source organism: Bambusicola thoracicus (assembly GCA_002909625.1). Lineage (NCBI taxonomy): Eukaryota > Metazoa > Chordata > Aves > Galliformes > Phasianidae > Bambusicola > Bambusicola thoracicus. Next base: position 36,815 of record PPHD01002107.1, on the reverse strand, counting down.
CACACACACTAAAACATTTCATTTTCCCAAGGGCTTTACGCATGCAGAAGAAAACTGCATTACTTTCTGTTTATAAATATTTGTCTGGACAGCAGCTTAAAAGGGCAGGGTAGGGGCTACAGAAAAATATGTTCTGTTTTCAAAAGAAAAAAGCCCAACAACCAAAACAACCTGCCTACACAGAGTGTGGGAAATATAGGAGAGAACACTCTGTGTATTACCCTTCTAATCCTAAACAAAATCTACTGGAATTTGTCTTTGCGTTCTACATTACACACATCAGTTATGCAGATGCAACAAGTGGAGTCCTTCCTTTTAGGTGCCCAGAATTCCTGCTGCACTTTAAAAGGCTTTAAGGGTCCACCTATTGCCCATGTAAGATGGTATTTTGATACTTCTACTCTTCCAAATATTCTAAAACTCAGTATCATCAACAAAAACACAAGAACACATCTATTCTACCGCACCCAAAGGGGAAAAAAAAAGTATTTACATTCCTCTTTTTTTTTTCTTTCTTTTTTTTTTTTTCTTTCCATTTTGAGAGGCCATGGAACTGCTTACTCATTTCCAGCATTCGGATCTGGCTCCATGAATTCCTGCTGACCTGAGGCGCTGCACCTGAGCTCTCCCTGGGGACTGCTCTGAATGGCTGCGTCCTACCTGCAGGTTCCATACTGCCCTTCGGATGGCTTCTGCTCTATTAGCTGCCAGAACTAAACCAGACCGTATCTGCTTATTTGTAGACCAGCTGAGGACCTCCGCTGATGTTTTTCTTCAAGAAAATATCCATATAACATGCAAACCAGAACTGACAGATTTCAGACAGGAAATGAAAATTAAAATAGTGAAATAAATATGAAAAATTAAGTGCACAAACTCCAGAACGGCTACCCATACATACTACCAGTAACATCGTTTTTGGAATACACATACACCAACGAGCACAAACAACTTTTCCACCACATGGTATGAATGAAAAGAGTTACAGGAAGTTCCTAAAAGAAGGGGTGGTGGAGCACAAAGGATTCGTGGGTGCAGGAAAAAGCCAATTCAGAGCAGTTGACAGTGATTTAGCAAACCTATAGGTGAAAAGTACACTTCTGTGGTTACGCTTGGGGCAAGCAAAGAAGCTGCTGGTGATGGGCAGGACGTGCTGCTGCTCACCTGACAAAATGTGTAGAGTTCCTTTAAGGTACTGTTTGTACAAACAAAAGGAAAAAGTTCTGTATATATATATTTTTACAAGGTTCTTCATTGTAGCCTTTGCAATGATGAATCAGATACAGTATTTCAAGTATTATTCATCTGCACAGTTTAAGCTAACCCTGACTAATCATTAAAGAAAAATATCTGCCAGGAAAAAATAACCCAGAATACATGATTCATTCACTTCTGAAACAATAAATGGTTCACCATAACAAAAATAACTATATTGTAAATGCTTTAATTAAGAAGTTTAAAAAACAACTCCATACAATGAAGAAACAATGACCTTTAAGAAAAAACTAATACTTAGGTGTTCAAAAAACAAAAAAAAATCTGATTAGAAAACGGTAATTCCATGAAATATTGTTAACACTATTCTAATAAAAATGCGCTCTATTCTTTATCTATTTAAGTTCATGTCTGTAGCAGGCAGAGCTCAGCTCTCAGAGTCTCACTATGGAACCATATTCATTTCAGCAGAAAGATGATGCACGCAGTGCATCTGAGAACGGCCTCTAGCTCTGCAAAGTTCAAGCCAGCAACATCCCTGGGATTGCTAAACAACTCCCTAGGAAGGAGTTAGGGCTTCCACAGGGGAAAAGGGGATCAGCTGAAAAAATAGTGTTTAATAGCTTTATAATTGCCCAGAGCTCAAGGAGGTGTGAAAAGGAGCAGCTTTTGGGGAGAGATGTCTACATAGGAGCAGATTTTGTTTTGACTGCTTTACCAGTTAAACTGGAAGAAAAAAGAAGCGCTGTAATCATCAGCAAGTAACACTGCATAAATAGGAACTTCTTTTTAATTGCTCTTCTTCATAGTTAAGTGTAAGTTTACTTAAAGTGAAACCAAGCAGTCTCACATTCTATCAGTTCATTTATTTTTAGTTAACTAACTAAAAAAACCCACATCTGACATCATTCTTAAGATTTGTCCTCACTCTGTCTATATATAGCCACTTCCTGAGGACACCTCTGCAAGAATTAATAAAAGTCAATGCCTCTCTCTTGCTGGAGATGCACCTGCCCTACATTTCATTTCTGATTTCTTCCTTCACACTTAGTGCTCTTGCAGATTTGTGCATGTAGGTGGTTGCTGCCTTGCTGTCTGCTAAACATCAGCATCCCTCACAGCACAGACTGCTGGGTACAAGCAAAGCGCACTGCATTTGCTATCGATCAATTAATGCAATAAACCGTTTCTGTACAAATCTGGTGGTGACACACCATGTGAAGCTGGAGGCCCTCCTCTTCTATAAAGATATCATCACATAAAATGCAAAATCAGAAGACAACAGTGATCATCACTGAAGTAGATACAAATTTATTAAATATCAAATGAAGAAAAATAACTAAAGAAGGTCAAATCTTTCACACAACTAATTCAGCAAGAGCAGGTCACTCTGTACTGAAAACAAAAATCTCTTAACTCCAAAACCTTTGCAAATATATGGCATGTAGATTACTTAAGGAAACATTAAACCCATTTGTTATCACATATTAATTGAAAGAAGTGATGAAGACATCATCTCTTGGAATCAAGTATGCTTATAAAAAATTGCTTCAGCTAAAAGCTCAAAACCTTGCTAAAAACCTTGGAAACGTGAGAATTAGCGCTGCCCCTGCAGGCCTGAGTCTTGTTCACTGCTGCAACCTTAAGAGTCCGGGCATCAAAATATTCCCAACGTCTCATGCTGCCAAAATCAGTCTCCACCTCCCGTCCGTTTGTCCCGGGCGTTCCTTGTTCCAGTTTACGCCCTTTTTCTCCACCCTCATCCAACTTTTGAACCCTCAGTGCTCTGGTTAATGCCCTTCTTCACGCCCCCAAGTTGAGCATTAACAGGACAAGCAGTCTGGGTGTGCTCAGCTCCTGTCCCTGCCGTCCCTGAATCCCACAGCACTCCTCTGCTTACTCAGAGACATCTGCCTGTTGCCGGGCCCGTCTGATAACGTCCTGCCCAACAACTCAAGATGTGCGACATAAAATGTTAATCTCCCTGAAATCACTTTAACAGACTCTTCTCCAAATAAATTCTGCCCAAATTAGGCACTGAGCATGAAAAGTATCTGTTAAGAGGCAGCATAACTTAGCCAGCGCTTCCATTGTTTTCATTGGCTGTTATAGCCGGTGTAAAAGCTTCAGCTTGGTATTACAGGCTCAAGTATAGTTCTAAATCCACTGACAACAAAGAAGAATCTAAGATGCTCACACACGAAACGGTGTTTGAAGTACATGGGAACAGGCACTCCTACTCACCACGCTGCTGAAGTGCAGAGGGAACAAATGCTCACAAGGTCCGACCGCTCAGGGCCAAGTCTCCATTTACTGCTGCTCTGTCACAATGATGTCCTGGGCCACACTGTTAAAACCTGCTCAAACGTGCTTCTAAATTTCAACAAACCTACTCAAAATATCAGGCTTTTGAAGGGGTCCAAGCGCTGTCCTGCATAGATTAAGTTGCATTACGCTGATGCACAGGAAATAGCTGACTTATTCTACAGGATGGACAATACACCAGAGGAAAGAAACTTGCAGGAAAAATGATAAATATTGTAGTGAGGAAATCTGAGGCACATATTCACAATGCCACATTCAGATCTCAACAATGAATAGAAGTTTCTTCACGATCTCTTGGCCACAGAAGCAAGTGAGACATGGATAAATGGGAACATACAGCAGCTCCCCAGGCAGAATAACCACGTGCTGTAAGGGAGGGGCACCAAGAACTGCACTGCCTCTGACAGGACTATGGGGATGTTACACTCCCCTCAGCAGCTCCTTCCAAGGCAGGGAGTGGGACAGCATTATGAACTGTGGGAACAGACAGCGTAAGCAGGGAGGGGAAACTGCACAGCTGCTTCATGGCAAGCCAGGCATGGTGCTGATAGGACTGAAAACGACTGTAAGCCACTTCTTCCTAAAAGGCCCTCTCTATCCTTCCTGCAGAAGAAAGCAGAAACCAACATCATTTAAAATCATCCTTTGGCCCAGTTCTGAAGGAGGGATCCGAGATGTGAAAGATTCTCACAGAACGGCTACAATGAAACATGACATCATAACACAGCCACTCCTGCATTACTGCCACCACAAACATTTAACGCCTTTAATTTTGGACAAATATCCAGCTCTTTAAGGCAAGCCCAAGTTATTGCACAGCATCTTCAATTTACAGATGGCCCTTGCTTCTTGAAGAACACATGTGCAGCTGCATTAATTACCTTAAATGGAGGTCAACAGCAACATTCCCCAATCTACACACATGCACTTGACCAACAGTTCCTTACAAAGATGTGTGATATATGCATCCAAAGGTTCTGCTCACCAAGATCCCTGGTTTTGTCTCTTCTGCCACCACAGCCCCAGCAGTTGAATTGTTACACCATTTCTTAGGCCATGTCTGATATCACCTCTTATAAAGCAAGAGGGAAGTACTAGCCACTAAACAAAAGAAAGGGATACCTTAATATTACTACACCTAGGCACAATGTTACTAACCATGTAGTCCTGCATACAGTATCCTACTCAGACTTATAAAACTTTGTTTTAATAAAACCATTGGGGAAAACAGTGGGTAAAATCTGCTCTTTTGGAAAGCAAGATTTACACACAGCGTAAAATTAATTGCTTCGGAGCAATAAGAAGGCAAAAATTTGTTGTTAAGAGTTGAATTGAAGAACTATTTGCCGTAAGGACACCTAAATGTTTGGCATAATTGACACTATAAATTTCTAACCCCAGGCAGTTGTGCATGAATGTAATTCTATGCATTTTACCTGGATCTGTTCAGCTGTTTTAAACACACATTTTATGACGTATTTATCTGTAAAAGAAGTGGCTTTCATAGGTACTCTAACCCGGATTCAGCTTTCTTGCCCCACCAAGAATAAAAGATGATTCATTTCAGTACGTTGACACATTCCTGACAAAATCCTTGCATGTGGCACACTACCTTTTACCCAAATGAATCCGCAAACTTACTGAGTACACTCCACAGACACTCTTCAAGTCCTGCGATTTGCACAAAGTGGCAGCTTTACCACATGGAGTTATAGAAGCACACAGTCTGGCCTTTTCTTGTACTGAAAAGATGTCACTTCAGTGGCTCAAGTTTTTAGGAAATGTCTCTGTTACCGATGCAGATTGTCACCGCCGAGTAAATATGACCACAACTGCATCTATAATTGTATTTATTTACTTAGCTGTACACCATACTCCAAATCAAGTAGCTAGGTATGATAAAAAAGATATAATTAGGTATGACTCCATTTAACTCCATCAGTAATAGTAAAATCTGGGTCAAGGCAGAACAAAAATGAGCGTATGTCACTGGTCTAAAAGCTTTTCCTGCCATGGGCAGGGTAACCCCCTGCAACTTGGCACTCTGAGAGCACCTGGCTGGCTGAAGTCACTGCTCACACACAGCCCCAACCACCTTCTCCAGTGAAAAGGAAGAACAGGGATAAGAGGAAGAGGTTGAGTTTAACTTGGATGTGTTCCTCAGCCCACCCTGCCGACAGCACAGCACGGAGCAGCGGGACGCGCACACCCTGGGAACATTCATACCGTGGCACTGTTACTTGCTGCTTGTGGCAGCATGGCATCGCACATGCTAATTTAAGCAGGAATGGCAGAATCTGGTAACGTATTTTTACTGTGATCTGCAAATTACAGTCTGTACATGCTCTGCATATTTGAAACAACTTAAATGAATTCATTTTGGAAAGCAGATACTGAACAGCAGCAAGTGACACCACCAAAGCCACGGTCAGAGCGACTCCCCCATTCTGCGAGGAAACAATCCTTCTCAGTCGTGTCAAATAAGTACCAGCCAAGAGTCTTTCCAGAAAATTAACAACAGCATACAGCCATTTACACTCAAATACTGCTTTTTCTTTCACTTTCAGAGTTTTGAATGAGTGAATAACTTCTACACACTTTGGGGGATATCAGCCCTTTTAGTTTTATTTGCTTGAGCAACAACCAAAATAAATCTCTTAAGTAGTCTGAAGTAGAAAAAAGTAATTTCCAAGAACCTGCAGCATGCTGAAATAGAGCACAGCACAAACACAACATATGACATAGAACTGACACTGAATAGCTCCAAATGCAGGCTCAGAAGGCCCAAACAGAACCATTTTGTTCTGTGGAGTTATATTCAAGAGAAACCAAGTTCACCAGCAGAAAGTCAATGGCTCTGAATCCCAGCTTTACCTGGTTTATCCTTTTTATGATCTTCATGTCTGTTCTCCATTCTGGGTCAGTTTCCTCACTTAAACTTACACGATAACGCTTAGGCAATCTAGACCTGAGCTTTGTTATCTACAGAAGATGACTTGTTTAAAGTTACAAGCATTCTTATCTTTGCTTTCATTGAGCACATTTAAAGTTTAAGTAGCCAGAAAAAGCCAACAGTTTGTTTTCTTGAGCATTCTATCATCAAATAGCCCACAAGATTTTGATCCTCTTTCCCAAGGAGGAAACACAGTCTGCTGATAGCAGAAACACACAGGAGCGACTTCTGCATGCATTATCTAATGTTACTGACATTACTCGTTACTTTCCCCTCAGAAGTCACCGAAATGATCTCAGGCATTGCGTGTCATCAGCGTTTACATTTGATGTCATAAAGCACGCAGCAACAGCTGCCGTACCAACACACTCATGCCATTAAGTCAAGTCAGAAGTCAGGTCATCTCTTTATTGTGATGACAGGAGGGAAGACACCCACAGAAATCACCCACCTCTTCAAACACACGCCAGAAAGATGCGGCCCAGTGACGAGATGTCATTTTAAGTAAGACGGCAAAGCAAGGAGACACTTCAAAGGCCATGAGAGAAAACAGAACAAAACACTGAAAGCTGTCTCCTTTTAGGAATCAACCCATTCACCTTAAGGACACAAAGACACAACATCTTCATCTGGGGCCTGGTCAGATTTCTAGTGATTAACAGAAAAGAAAATAGAGAAGAATTTGTCACCACTAATTGAGTTACTCAGCTATGCACAGACGTTATATTATAGCTGAAACTTCAAATGCAACCAAAAAGTACAGTTCTAAAATTACTCACTGTTTCTCTACCCAGGGATTTCTATTTTATTTTCCAACCCCAACAGATTTATTTCTTAAACACAGGGACTGTCTTCAAACTTCCTGTCTGTCCCCTACATATGTCCCATACGTTACCTACAAACATGAATTCTCTATATCTTTTACGCAATGTTTTCCTAATCCTACAACCAAAGACAAATATTGAGTCTTTTTACTCCTTTAATTGGAAGCTTGTGCTGAGTGGTTTTCCTACTCTGATTTCCTTCCCCAAAGCCAGTTGGATCTCTGCTTTTCTTGCCACTGTATGCCACTGCACATCCCTGAACACAAATTTTATATCCAGATGAATAGAACTTTGTCATATAAACTGATCCCATTGAAACAAGTTGTTGAGACTGCTCTGTTGTTTATTACAATCCCACGTATTCAGTGTGATCCACAACTGATTTATATGTATAGAAATATCCACAGCTATAAATGCTAGAGATATCTAAAATACACACACACACACACAAACCACTCAACACCCACGAAAAACACAGAGGGCCAAGAATCCATCAATCCCTATTCAATCTTACTACATACGTGCCCATTGACTTTGTCATTACTGGAGCCATTTAATCATGCTACTATGTAATTTATCAATTCCAATTTCTTAAGTACTAGTTTTCAGTAAGTCATGTCATTAAGTCAAGTACACCTTTCTTGAAGGAACCCTATTGTTTTACTGTTGACTAAAGACCATCTAAATACAGGCTACTGGTCAAAACAGCCGTTCTACCCTCTCTTCAGTTTCTCATTCTTCAGCCCTTCAACACAAGAAAGCATTTTTTCTTGCCAAGATTAGCTTTCCACTCATCACAGAGCTAGCTACATAGTTGCTGGAAGCAACACCAGGTAGGGCCAAGTGAATCCAGCCTCTACAAGGACAGAAGAAACAACTCTGATTACACCATTTCGGTCAACTGCAAAAGCATGGCCTTGATACTTCAGAATATAGGTAGGTACTTTTATCCATCAGGATACAATAAAATCAACAGTAGAGGCAGGAGATGAGATGATGCCCATTTTCTACAATACAAAGATCCAATGCTTTTATTTCTCTAATTAAAAAACTGCCAAGGAAGCTGAAAACCTTACAGTAAGAGGAAAAAGCCAGACCTACCACCAACTCCTCACCAAGAAACACGACCCACCTCATTCCCACATTATCTTGTTACCACCTTTTACAGTACAGTCTAAGTGTGTTCTGTGGCTATCAAAGCATCTTCACTTGTTAACCATTCTGACAGCAAATACTAGTTTTAAGACCAGAAATAAATTAAATCACGCATCAACCTTTATTCAACTCATATTTGAGCAGCCATGCAATTTTGAAGATTTCAAAATGACTTAAAAATATCTTTCTGTTTGATAAAGACTTCAATCAGACAACCATCACTGTAAATCAAAGCAGTCTGATGTAGCTGTTCCAACATCAGGTAATTCACAGGTTGAGACAAAATATTTACTGTGCAACTGAAAGCAAGGTTAATTCCTCAGTTTGAAGAATATGAGATCAACATAGTCTTCAACACTCAGTGCAGGATTGGAAGGGAGAACAGCATATCCACAAACCCATAAATGAATAAAAACAAAGAAGAAAGTCACAGTAAGAACGGAAGAGGACGACTGGATGACTGCACTGTAAGTTCTGAACAGAGTTCAGGTACCCTCAGAACCGGTCTAGATAAAACAGTGAAAAAAATTCCAGAGTTGAAGGGAATTTCCTTGCATTACAGCTTCCCTGGATAATGTTATTACAAGCTGCTAAGATAAATTTTGGAGACCACTGCTATTCTAGACTCTAGCCGATTTAAGTTACACAATTACACATATTTTAATCATAAGCAATAACTTATACCTCTACATTACAATCAAAGAAGGCCTTTTTTAATATATATTTTAACAACCAACCAGCAATTTTCTAGCTCAAGACTGTGCCAAACGCACCAACATACATCACTAAAGCCCAGAGTGATATCTACAACAGACAGCTATGGCTACAAGCAGAAGAAGAACATGACGAAACACTGAACACAGATGCACTGCAAACTAAATCAAAACTTACTAGAAGTATGCCACCGCTGTGGTTTTTCTCTGTTATGGAACCCAGACCTAAATAAACTGTTAAACACTTAGTGTAAAGGTATGCCAAACATTTCTCAGAACTTTCTTAAGGTCCCAACAAAGAATCAACCTTTTTTGCAAAATGAGGCCTAGGTTAAATATTTTATTTGGCTCCTCAGGATCGACTGAGAAGTTGGGCACTACTACAGATCAGCTCTTGGACTCACATCAAACATTACCCTGTCATTTATCCAGTCAGTCAAAACAATGTTTTCCATCTAAACCTTTAATGTTTATGTCCTGAAAAACTGCTAATTGAACCCAGTTCTTGAATCCGTTTTTTCAATCTATAGTATCTAATTTGGACATAACGAATAGAAAAGATAAGTATTACACAATGTTTACAGAATTAATCCTATAAATATTCAAGCCAGAACAGAAGACTGCTAGCGTCATAAAGCCAAAGAAAATTAAGATTATATAGCATCTGCAAGTTTGAAAATAAACTTTTTATAACATTGGAATATACAGATTCTTTTAATTCCAAACAGTTCTAGAATTCAAGAGCTCTCAAACTGCTTTTCCAATCAAAAAGGGTAATCAGAACCACAAAGTACACTTAAAACTATTCCTAGGCAAGAACTGACACCATGTCAGCTCAATTAATAGAATTAAATGTTTGTAACAGCTTTCCTTAAACATACGAAGCTTCCCTACAGCGAATGACCTTATAAAAAACAACACGCAGTTCACTAAAGCATAAAATACCTCAAGTCTTTCTAACTTGAGAAATAGGTCAATATTTCATGTAAGCTTCCAAATAACAGAACTGGTTCTCAGCAACTGCACAGAGATGCTAAAAGTGGCACAGTCCCTCTAAAGGCGACTTTGCTCACATCCAGTGCTCTGCATCCACCCTTCCTAAAAAACAAGGTAATGAAAAACTCAGAATCATTCCTCAAGAACGTACCTGCTTCTCTTGGGAACCGATTGCACAACCACTCCGTCTCCTCAGTACATAAAACCACTGCCTATTGCTCACAACTACACTCCCCATGACATATTTATGTTGTCAAAGACAGGATTAGAAGACGTATTTAATCCTTAATCAAAATAAAACAAAACAGAATACAAAACCCAAAGGTGAAGCAGACAACTGCCTGAACAGCATTTTCCATGCTTTTACAAAAGGCTCCAGACTATTTGTAATGTTTTAAAGATAAGCAAGTCTGAGCACTCACAGCAGAGGGGAAAAAAGCATTAAAGTATTGCATCAATAAAGCAATAACCTGACCAGAAAGCTTCAAAACACTGCAAAAACAAGGCAGCACTGCTCCATGCATCGCTCCCAGCCACATTCAGTTGACAAATGTTATTTCTAAGTGTACCATGTAGGCACTCGCACATCTCAATGAAAACTAGATTATAAATTTAGTCTGAGGTATTTCCAAAGCAAAACATACATTTTATTTTCCCTATAAAAATACCATGTTTGCAAAAAATAAGCATGAAAACATCTGTATTTATCAGACACCAAAATGATAATATTTCAGATGCAGCTAAAGTTAATATTCCAATTCCCTCAGGTTTCTTTAAAACATTTGTTTTGCAAGTTGGTTAGATCTGCTATCTGCAAATAAGAGTATTTGAAGCAATATCTCCTGCTTTCTAATGGCTTACCTTCAAGCACTCACACTTCAGAACACAAGATATGATTTATCTGCCGGGGAGGGCCTTACATCAGTTTTGAGCAGCTCTGTCCTATTAAGTTCTCTGTATTGTTTTTTTAAGAAGAGCTCCAATGTTTCTCTAAACCGATTTACCTGGGTTCTCACAGGTAAAAGAGCACACTTCAAGTATTTGGAAATAGCTTATTTTCCTTCCCTGCATGCAGGTGAGCAGTTTTTTATGCTATGTTAAAACATTTGAGGTCAAGTGGTCTTCTGAAAGAAAGTTGGCCGCATAGGCACAATGTCAACCCAACTGTATACAACCTTCACTAAGGAAGTTGACTGGGGAAAAAAAAAATAAAGAAACAAACAAAGAGATCAAAACAAAGCGTGTCACTTTCCTTCAAGTTCACGCTGAGAAGGCGAAGGAAAAAAAGAAAAAAAGGAAAAAAGCCAGCGGCGTGGGGCGGCGGGACGCGGGCTGAGGTGCCCGGTGCCACGGCTCCTGCTGGCGTTTTGTTCCCGAGGCGGGCGGCCCGCGGGGAGCAGCCCTCACTGAGGGGAGCGGGGGAGAGGATAGGAGGAGAGGGAAGAATTCACTTTTTGCATTTTCCCCCTTCTCCTCCTGAGGCCTGAGAGACGCCTCCAAGCCCAGGTTCAATCTCAAATACACATGGAGGAGCTCCCGCTCGCTCCCTCCCACCCTCCAGCTGGGCTCGTCGGGGCTCCCCGCCGCCCCAGGAACTCGCTCCCCCGGGGCCGCGGGCTTCCCCTTCCCGCCGCGCCGCGCCCCGTCCCGCAGAGCCCCGCCGCTCCTCGCCCCTCCGCCCCGGCTCGCCCCGTGCCCGCCCGGCGGCGGGAGGCAGCGGCAGGCCCGGCCGGGTCTCCCCGCCGCCGCGCTCAGCCTCACCTGTCAGCCGCAGCTTGACGGGCCCGTTCCTCCGAGCCCCTTGGTTGGACATGTCCCCGGCCGCGGCTCGGGCCCGGCGCTGCCTTGCCCGGGGCTCCCCCTGCCTCTGGGTCCGGGAAGGGAGACGGGGGGGAGGGGACGCGCTAATGGAGTCGGGTTGGGCGCTCAGGGCAGCGGCGGCCGCCGGAGGAGGAGGAGAAGCCCGGATGTGCCCAGCGTCGCCATGAGCGGGGCCGGGGCCGAGGAGGAGGCGGAGGAGGAGACGCGGCCGCCTTCCTTTCCCTTCCCTTCCCTTCGCTTCCCCGCCCCCTAGCCCGCAGCCCGGCGAGCACAACAAAGCCGGGGACGGAGCAGCGCGGCAGCACACGGCCTCCTCCCCTCTCCTCCCCTGGGCAGGCCCGGCTCTGCCCTCCTGAGGAGGCCGCTGCCTCGCGGGCCGGGTGGCCACCCCGAGTCCCGCTTCTTCCCAGGCTTGGGGCTGGTCTGAGCGGGATGCTGAACGGGGGCCACATCAGGTGGCAGCGAGCCTGGGGAGATGGGAAGTGGTTGGGAGGAATTACCGCGGCGTGGAAGGAGGGCAGCCAAAGAACCGGGGGCAGGGGGACAGGAGCATCAAAGGTACAAATGAGAAGAAACAGTATAGGAATAAATTCAAAGCCAGACTAAACTGAAACAGGTATGCCAAGCAGAAGTGCTTGCAGTCTGGGGCAGTATTTTGGGTGGATGGAGCATGGCAGACTGGTCATTGGACCAACAAACTTAGAGCTGATGCACCACTTATGTGTGCTGCTTAAAATTAGCAGCCTGGTTGCGTTAATTTCCATGCTCAAAACTGGAAAAAAAAAAAGAAAAAGAAAAAAAAAAGGCCTTGCATTCCTATTGTGAGGCCTAATTTAGCTCCATCCTGCAGGAAAGGTGGCTCCTTCCACAGTCTATCCAGCTCCCGCACATCCCACGAGGGGAGCACTGCACTGCAGCGGGAGCTGTGCAGGACCCAGCAGCAGTGCCAGAGGGGGCTCTGAAGGCTGGGGAAAGCTCCCAGAAAAGCTGTAAAGTTGCCACAGTAAAGCTTACCTTAGAGGACTGAGCTAATAAACCACACACCTATTCGTACTAACAACCTTACTAAAACTCCGTATGTTCACATGCAACTCACTCAGTCGTGTCATTGCACTGACTTCTTCCTGTTGAACCAACCTGTTAAGTATTATTATAAGGGTAGTCATAGATTAGGATCCAACCTGTGTACCAAGATCCAAACACAGGATGAAAAGATAACCTATGCTTTGCAGAGTTTGTAATGTAGCTTCTGCATAGCCCAGCATTTACTTTCTGAAGCTGAATACAGCACAGAACTGAACTAGCATGTCCAGAGTTGTCTCATCTTGGCTGAGTTTGGGGCTTGGACTTGATTTTGTTCCATTGAAGGCCCCACAAGTAGGATACGGTTCTCAAAGTTTTCCCCTTTAAAATGAGAAAGGGTCCCCTCCCATACGCACAGACTCACGTTTCCATCGTCCCAAAGATTGTCTCAAGCACCAGGTTCTTCCAGGTGGAAATTTTCCATTCTCCCTGTTGCAGTGGCGCTGCTGTTCCAATGTCACTTCGCCTGGAACAAAGGAGTCCTGGAATCGAGTCCCTTCCACAGACAGGGTTGTGTCTGTTTCCTACAAAGCTGCCTGTTAAATACAGAGATCGAAAACATTAGTAAAGAACCTTCCTTTGAACAGACTGCTCAACTTCCAGTGAAAATACTGCGATACATTGCAAGCGTTGGAACATCAACTGAGAGCTCACACATTTGTGTGTATAAAATGTATAAAACGCACTGGCCGCAATATTTGTTGCTGCCATGTACACAGAAGATGTGTTTATTTATTTATGTTTAAAATGTGACTACATTATTTTAGAGCTTTTACTGGTACATCCAAAATGCATCAGTGACACATAAGATAGTTCTATTCAGCATGTATGTATCTAATAGAGTAAGAGAAGAGGGGCTGTAGCTCTCATTAGCATCTTGCAGGCATAATACTTGCCCCGTTTAGGTCAGGACTACATCCTTGACTAAGGTGAGTACAAATGATCTCAATCAGGTTGCACTTGAATAGACAAATGCACCAGATGCAAAATGCTCTTTTCTTCCTTTCTGGCTTTGTATAAGCATTACAATGTCTGTAGCCTGGATGTTCTACAGATGTTTCTGTCCCGTGGTATCTCACAATTTTCTGTAGGGAAATTAGAGTTTTTATTCATTGCTCCCCTTTGCTGTGTAGGATTGCCAAGCGGAATTTAAGACAAGCAGCTCAGTGAAGGATCTGTGCAAGATCTGCAATGAGCAGAGGTCAGGAAGTCTCACAAAGAGTCAAGAACTGCAGGGAATGCGGGATACCAAAAATACTGACAATACCTGATGATTGAAAGTGCTACTTTTCCAACAAAAGAATTCCACATTACTGTTATGATCCAACGAGTTTCTTGTGCCAGTGCTATCCCCCAAGTTCTGAAAATATTCTCAGAATAATGGAACAGATATTTCACTGATCCTGCTTCAGGTTTTATAAGCCAACAGTTTACAGTAAATTTTGAGTTTATGTAGTTCATTTTCAAGGGTGAGCAGAGGTTTTACACTTTTACAGTGCTGATCTTGTGAGGTAAGCAAGTAAATATTATCATTAACTGCTGACAAGTGATCTGTATTTCACTCTAAGCTGATATCATTGAGCAACAAATCCTTTCAAGATGAGGTAGCTAGCTCAGATCCGGAGGGAAGGGAGTGACTTGCATCACCCCACAGCTCACTTTTTGGATGTCAGCTTGCTGCTGGACTCAGAAGGGAGTCCCATCCAGTCTTATTCAGCCAGAAGTTAGCAGCTGAGACACAGTCTCAAAGGTTATATGGAAAGGGAGTGAGCTCAGGCATCTGTAGAGGACTCTGGAAGGACAAAATAATTTAACGGTTGGTAATATATTAGTGAAACTTTTGAAGAAATGTGTAGGAATACAAAAACTTCTTTTGTTCTATGGCTTCACAGAAAAGGGCTTTGACACTTGAATTTCCCAATAGGAAGAAAAAGAAGGCTTTGCATTCACAGATAGTTCTCAAAGGATTTGGTGGTTTTGGATACTGGAAAATTTGAACAAATGTCTTTAGCCAAATGCTCCTCATTTGCAGAACAGGATAGTTAATTTTTTGGAGGCGAGGTCCTCTGCATCTTTAAAAATTGAAGAATACATTGGAAACCCATTCCTCAGCGTGTGGCATGCATTCAAAGCAAATCAACATGTAAGAATTATATTCCATTTTTTTTCCACGTAGAGGTTTAATCACACCACATTCCTTTAGCAGTAATGAGAGCTGGCTGGTGTTATACCACATTCTTCCTCAGCTTCTGTGATGATATCAAGAAAGCAAAACAATTCTGCCACTATTGTCAAGCTTTTCTGAGTAAATTAAAAGGTCAAAACAGCATTTTCCTGAGGTAATCTTTTAAAATAAAGCTATTTAAAATTATCGGGATTGTATTCCTTCCTACTAGTCTTCCCTTACTCAATTTCCTAATGTTGTGTTTGAATTAGAGATGACACCACCAGAGATCATGAAGTTAAAGACAGAGTTAATTAGAAGAGAATTACACCCCCGTTTCCTTTCTCTCTATGTTGTACTTGCATTGTAAGTGCAAGTGTTAATGCTGAGTACAAACTTTTGCCACCTAATGGTGTAGTTCTGAGAAGTGTGTTATTGTAGTATACACCTAGGCAACCTCATCAGGTCCAATTTCATCTGAAAATGAACAAATGAAGGAACCTTAGATAGTTAGGCTGACATTATCCAGCACGTTTCCCTAGCACACTCCATTTGTCCCAAACCAATTTCCACAATTAATAGCAAAGATCTTCAAAGCAAGGACTTTCTCTTACTGTCTTAATTAGGCCATATTTAAGTTGATGTCAGAATGCAGGACTCAGTGAAAGGTAAGTAATTAATGACACTAATCTGCAACACCAAAGCTTCAACTCCAAAAATTTGTTAAAACCGGAATCTGGGCAAAATGTCTTCCAAAAGAGTACTGGCCAAAGCAGTCTGTTTCCTTCAAGTACAAGCAAAATGCTCACTGTTCTGAAATGCACAGTAGGAGAGCAGTGAGTGTAAGTGACTAGAGTGAGTAGCTATTACAGCCTCCACGAGAATCACAGCTGAAGGAGGATGCTTGTGGAGCAAGATCACATAATACTCAATTGCCTGAATGACAGTGAAACAAAATATACTTGATTTTGCAGTAGTTGACTTGCCGAATCTTTTTCCTCCTCATTGATTTTGTAGATGATGATTTCCTGATGCCACCTTGAGTGTTGTTCTCTGTGATCCCTCTCAGCCTGGACCTGCTTAACACATTTGCCTACAACCGGTACCATTTTCCCAACCTGCCTCTTTGGCACAGGTTTATCTTTTAATCCTACTCTAATGCATTCAATACTTCTTCCTGTAGCAAAGGTATTTCCTAACATCATTGCGGATCATCACAATTCCATTCCTGTAAGGAATTCCATCCTTTGTTGGCTTTTTGTTAATTTCCCTACTGCTGTCCTGCATGAAAGAACCCAAATCTACTGAGGCCTTCTGCATTTCAGGAAAATTAGTAATCAGTGGTTTATTTTTGTACAGAAGTACTTATTATCCATTGCAGCTTATAGTAATTATCAGACCATTGTTTAGGTTGCTGATGAACAGTATACACTACATAAAATTATACAAATGTATTTAAATACCTGTTTTAACTCTGATATCGTTACTAGTAAGAGACAAAGGTAGTTAACGCAGCAATGGAAGGCATACCTATCACAGTTATATGATGAAGAAACATGTCTAGACAGAGGCTCTGGTTCTCACTAAGACTCCTCTTGGCATGCAGAGACACTGTTTATGCAAGAGGTCAAGATTCAATCCATTTCTCAAGCTGGAGCTTGAGATGAAGCTTTTCAGGAGGAGAAACTAGGAAGGAAATCTCCACCCATATGCTGGCTCCTGAAAAAGGGGACAGAAGCTTGGAGCAGCAGACAGCATAGCCCTCTGAGACAGGATGTGTCTTGGGGAAATGATGTGTCTCTGAAGGGAAATGACTGCAGCTGTGGCTACAGAAAAATGCATGAGCTCCCATATCACAGGATTTTCCAGTGGTTAGTCACTAAGATAACTTCTAAATCCATCCATCCAAAGCGGACTAGTAACTGATGCACAGTGCACAGATGTTCCATGCACTTCTTTAGCCATGTTGTTTCCTTATTATGGTCCTGCAGGACAGCACTATCCGAATGCAACTTCATAAGAAGAAAAGCAGATTTCAAAGAGGTGGGCAGGTACTGACACAGCATAAATAGATATATTGCATCATTACTAGCCAGAACCTAAAATTCACTTTCTGAAAGAGGTGTCTATTGTTCATTTAAAGTGAGAAACCATGCTGTGGTGCTTGGACAAAAGACTGAAAATGAAATGGGTTTTGTTCTCATTTACACCAACGTTCTAGCCACAGCACTGCTGTCTACCTCAAGTCAATACCATTCCCTGTTGCTGAATGTGCAGTGTCTCAAACATCATGATGCAACGACTGGCTTTGCACAGCACTTTTAACAGCCCAACAAAAGGGGAGGAACCTATGTTCAGTCTTTGAGTATAATGAAGTACCTCAGACCTAAGAGATTTTCTCTAATTTGGTTTACCTTCAGTATCAGCATGAATGTCAACTCAGTATAAAAACTAGGCCTTCAAAAGTCCTGTGCTAAAAGAAAGGTCTATTTCTGAGAATAAATAAATTACCCTTTTTTTTTCTTGATTGATTTCTAACTACATATCAATTAAATACTATAGATAACATAATTTCAATACCAGACTCTTTGAAGAATGGCTTTGTCAAGTGCTTTGAGAGCTATGTGCTAAATATTCCAACTGAAATGCCAAGGTTTCCTAAAGAATTGTATGTTTCATCGTGCATTTACTGTGCAGGACTTCCTCCTGTTGCTTTGTGAATGAAGCAACTGTAAAATCTTATCCATGGATTTATTTGGCTAATAAAAATAGGTTCATAAAAGACCTTACTGAATAAGACAGAAACAATCTCCTCTGAGCGACACGTATCAAGAATTTACTTTACTACTGTACTACAACATCTGTCTCCAGATATAGTCTGATTCAACTTGACACAGTGTGTATTTGTCCCAGTGGTATGCAGCTTAGACAAATGAAGTGTTATTAGGAAGACTGTCAGCTCAAACAACTATTTAAAACAGTTGACATAAAGCACTGTTTTTGACTGAAGTATATTATGTAGCCACTAAAGGAATACCAAGACTTCTCTAATCTTTCCTATCCCCTGTGGTCCAGCATCAATTTGAAACAATAATGCTGTTGTCTGCAAAAGATGAGCTGTAAAATCTCCTGTATTGTAAGTCTCTCCAAGTCTTAATTATGCTGTTGCTGAGAGCAGGGTGCCACTGACAGCGATGCCAAAATCTGACTCAGCCTTGCTGCTGTAAATTCATCCCTTAGACACCACTGATCAAGAGTGAGACACTGGAAGGTAATTGCCATGCTAAATCAATCTCTCAGCTTGCCTAGGTATTATAAGGCTTGGGCCACGGCCAGTATATAATGCTTTGGAGAAGTAAAAAATATTCTGTGATGCACCTTCCATCCATGCAGCCAGTGAAAGTGGAGATGCCTTCCTCGCTCCTGAAAAACCCCAGAACATTATCTGATAAGCTGTAATACCGTGGCATAATTAGCTAGTTCTCACTGGCCATTGTTACCTATCTAGATATTCAAGGATTAAAACCTCATGTTTCTGGCTTTACAGAATTATGTACGTCAGGAGTTACGATGAGGTTTCAAGGGGGCTAATTTATCCCATTCCAATCTGTTATTGAGACTGTGGCTATTAAATACTGATATAGATAGGCAGTGAGGCAGACAGCACATAACATACTCCTCTGTCTAATGTTAGCAGAGGAATCAATCCTCTTGGGTGAGTACAAATAATTTAAACAAAACAGTCATCACATTGTAGGTCTGATTTTCTGTGTTTCTTCAAGAATATATTTCCACGTGTCTCATACAAGTTACTTCCAAACACTCAAGAGATGAGTTTCGTTCCTGTAACAACTGTAACAATATTGCATACTTCTACAGGTAATTGAATCTGCAAGGTTCGAAGACAAAAATAGCTAACAAAGCCTTAATCCCACAAGATTATCATTTTCTGCCGTGGGGAAGTTACCTGCAATGTATGTAATGCACATGCTCACATGTAATGCTCACACAGCACTGTGAATTACTGCAAAGAACCCAGATTAACCAGCTTTTGAAGGACTAAAAGCATTTCCCTTTCTCTTACATTAACAAGTTTGTAGACATTTACAAACAAAATTATTTAATCCTAAAAATGATAAAGCAAAGTTTCAAGCCAGGTGAGAGCAGCTCAGCTGTTTAAGTGTGTTAGTGGTCTAGTGAAGTTGAAGTGCTAGAAGTAACCAAAAGCAAAATCTGTTACCATTTGTCTTGAAATATTCTTTTATTCCACTCTTGGAATCCCTTAAAGTAGAAGTGAAGGAAAGGCATATTGGGTTTGAGTCCTTTTTTTTAACTCCTTTCATTTAGCAGTACAATTCAGGGGCAATATGTCTAACCAGGTAATGTGTCTAAGGAATCATGTGAGGTCCTAGTTCTGCAATCATACATAGCCACCCTGCCAGCAGATGCATCTAGTCCCTATATGAGCACGGCACAGTTTGGTTGCTACAGAGCTAACAAGCATTTGGAATGTATTGCTAGGAAGATATTATGTTCCAGTTTGAACATAATCCACAGTGGGTTGGCTACGAGGAAGTAAACTTTCTGTTCAGTCACAGTGGTTCTTTTTCATTTGTTTTTTTTTCATGTTTATTTCTGAGGATTATTTGTTTGTAGCTATGACACACTGAATTCCACTGACAGTTGCAAATCAGCTGTGCAATATAGATCAAATGTTGCATTTCACAGCAGTTTAAGGCAACTGCATGTGCTCTTAGTTATACAGAACAGAAAAGTTTTTAAAGGTAGCCTGGACAATAGTTGGTTGCAGGAATGCACTAATCTAATTTTTCATAAGCAATTTTCAGGATTATTTGCTATTAAAATAGGTTGTTTGTTTGTTTTGGACAAGATTAGATCTCCAACCGTGTTCCCAAAACAACTCTGTTCTCCTTAAATTTAAAGCTTGCATATTTGCTGCCATCCCTGCTCTGCTTTCATTTTTGTTTCCTAATCCATGCCTGGCTGCAGTCTGCAGGTGCTGATACACACAGATGGGGTAACAGCTTCAGTTTTAGGAACTATATAAACACAGAGAAGAAAGGTTTCTGCTTAACTCAGGTCAAATTTTGCAGAGCAGTTTTTGAGAGATGGAATGTGAACGTCCTGTCACACACGCTCCCGCCGTTTATTTTTCTATATTGGTAATGCGCTCTCTATTGCAAGCTATATGGACGGCAACGTTATTTTTTTAGCCATTAGGGGAAAGGAAATGACATATGGAGAGAATTCAAGTCCCTCCTCATTCCTAGAGAGTCTATCCAGAAATTCAGTATTCTGAGCTGCGTCCAAGTGTCATTTCCTGCTCAGAATTGGGAAGGGGAGTTGGGGGTGGGAAAAGGGATGGATACGTAACATTAAATTGCTGCTTCTGATTAACAGTAACATTCTGCAAATGATTCCACAGTCTTGCTTTGAACAGCATTAAACCTCTGCAGCCCAAATATGTGTAGCCATCCACTGATGAAAGAGCTATTTTTACATCTGTTTCATATAGTGGATAAAAATGAAGTGATTTAGATGATGGAAATGTGCCTTGGAGATTATTCAAGATTCTGTGATAACTTTGTACATCCATTCTTCCACATGCCCACAGAGCAGTTACATACTTCTGGTATTAAAACTATTTTAGCACTGTGAACCTGTACACAATCCAAGCTGTTCTAGATAAGAAATGAAGCAGCTTTTCACTATGTGTGCGTGTAGGTAAATAATATGTACACACACGTATGTAAATCATACATTCAAAAGCTGATCTCATAATTTTAATTTAGCATTTCAGTGCAAATTGAGAAATGCAGAAAACTTCTTCATTATACTGCTTCTTTCAGTAAGCCTAGGGATGTAACCCAACCTCTTCCCCAGTGAAATCAAGAGTGCCACTGACTTTGCCTTTAGTAAGTCAGTCAACTGAAACTCCCTTCCTAACATTTGATGTATACATCATTTCTGGATTTTGCCCATGGTTTTGTTTAAATAAGCACAACATTTTAATGCAGTCACATTCTGCTTAGTAAGAATTAATGGGATTTTTCTCCACTCTGCTTTAATTTTTCTCTCCTTACCTCATCATTTCAAATCCCAACTTAACTTCCCTCCCACTAACGACACTCCCTGGGGTGCTGGGTGAACGACAGCCTGGAAACAGGCCACAGTTCTTCCACGAAATCTTTTGGTTTCAGTGGAAGTGTCCATTTCCTGGAGCCAGTTTGAGACAGACAGTGCTTTGCAGTCAGAAACCAGACTGGACTCCAGTGACCCTTATTCCATATGAAGTGCTCTGAAGCTCATGGTTCTTTCTTAGCTATCTACATGCTGAGTTTCTGCCTGACCTATCAAGTGTCATGCTATAGATCAGTAAAGGCAAAGTGTTTTCCTAACACATTGAACCTTTACACACTTGTAGCTTGAATGTTCTTCTGAACGTATTATTTCTAAAATCTGCAATAAGGTGAGGTACACCTTTCCCAGCCGTAGGATGGCTCACCTAAATATACCCTCCTAGGCCTTTCTCCTGACACATTCCTCTGAAGGTGAATCAAGCTTAAGTTTTTCAGGCCAAAGGGTTAACGTGTTTCCTGTTAGGTTTTAAGTGCAAGTGCTGATGTTTTCCCCTCTACATCAAGTATGACTAGCCACAGTTAATCTTCATTAATTACTTTTGCTTTGAATAACAGTACTTTTTACAGAAATTGCACACAGTCCCATGGTTTAATCCTATAGTCACACGTTATGTTGTACCTTATCACAGAAGAGATTCAGTACTGCTGGGATAACCTTGCATTCATGCAGAAGGGTAATTACAACCGGAGGTCCCACAAGTTCACTACAGGAATGGACATCAGGATTCCAGGCTCCAGATTAATTCTACCCGTTACTTTCTGGACATCTGTGGATAACTTTCTTATGTCAGAGTTTGCTCTTCTGCAAAGCAGATTTAGAAACAGAAGAGACCTATGAAAAGCTGATGGTTAGTGAATTCCTTTTCTAGTAAACTTACAGCTGTTTCTTTTTGCTGGTACACCATCAGGTTGTTCTATACAACTTAAAATATTGCCTATAGAGTAGCAGGAAGTAGCTTCACTTAAGACAATATTTCACAGTTTAAATCATGGGAAAACAAGGACAGGTTTCTCCTAATTTGACCAGTCCTAGCTTTCCCACAACTTTAAATGCTTCTTATAGTGGCAAATATGTGGACAGCCTATTGAAGAACAAGACTGCAGAGCCTCTGCTCTTCCTTCGCGTCTTAGGGAGTAACAAGTGGAAGCAATCACACCAACAGCATCTCCTAGCATCAGAATTTCAGAAGTTGTTATGTTTGCTGGGATCTTGCCATCAGTCCACAAGTAAAGAAGAATTAACAACTCAATTCCAAGCCAGTTGATGTCAGGAGGCTGTTGTTGCTTTCAGCACAGACTGACACATGGGCCATCAGACATTTATGTCAGCCCTTGCCCTGAATAAGCGTCTGCCAAATAAATAAGGCTAGCTGTTAAGTCAGGCTGGGTAACACCAAAACAATACACAACAAAACAAAGCTACTAACAAGAACTAGCCAAGAGAGTTAACAACTCTCCTCTCCCTTTTTGCTTCTACCGTTTTTTAAAGCTAGAAACAGCCTAATGTGTGACTAGATCTTAACCTCAGAAATAGTTTGCATTTTCTTAGAATAAGAGAGTGACTCACACCGGTCACTTACTCATAATCACTGTAGATTATTGCTTGTGGAAATGCATTCTGCCAAGAGCAGGGCTTATTAGCACATAGGTTGAATACACTTTTCATGGATAAAAACAAAGTGTTGGTCTATCAGGCATCTGAAGATGACTGTATGTATCTCTGAGACCAGTAGCTTGTGACAGAAAAGTAGAGATAATATTATTCAATAAGCATTCTGAAATCTCATCCCAGAGAAAGTCAAATAACTGTGTATACACTGAAAAGCAACTGAAGTGAGCTGTGCATTTTAAAATAGCAGTACCTGAAAAAGCATGCTTAGAAAACTATACCTTACATTAAATATTTAGTCTTGTTAAACACTCAGGAATTAGCACATAGTTGCTTCCTGTAATTACAGGATAATTCTTGACAGGTTTTATCTTTTTCTTTAAGGAAAAACTAAGGCATGTCATCTCCAAGTCCTTCACATGAGGAGAAACTCCACACCAACCTCTTAAGAGCAGAGAAGAAACAACCGTGGTGCTGCCTGTAGCACCCTCTGCTGGACGACGAATTACTCCACAGAATTAGACACCTAAAATTACTCAAGAATTCTGAATTATGTTTCACAACCCACAGACATAATTATGTGGCATCAGTAGCTTTATGAAAGCTGACTTTGCATAACTGCTTTTATATAGCCTAGTT
The DNA here is from genome assembly GCA_002909625.1 of Bambusicola thoracicus. NCBI lineage: Eukaryota > Metazoa > Chordata > Aves > Galliformes > Phasianidae > Bambusicola > Bambusicola thoracicus. The sequence goes on along the minus strand of PPHD01002107.1, from coordinate 13,157 downwards.
CCTTAGTTCTCTACAGACATTTACACAACTGTGTAGCTGTAAGTATTTTTAGGTCAAAGTTGGAGGTTTGACAGCACAGCAAATGAGACACAAGTCTTTACTGCAGAGGCACAAACAAGCTTCCTGGTTGTCTTTTGCTGCTGCTCTTAATGTTTCTCAGAATATTTAAAGCTTCAGTATTACAAGGCAAATGATTCCTTCTACTTTACATGGGTACCACAATAGTAATAGTGTAATCATGTCCTACAAGTGCTGCAATGATTAACATGTACACAAAAGATCAATACCTCTTGTAACGTTACCGTGATCCAGTAGTACATACATCTGAGTTTAATCAACACTTACCATAAATAAAAGCTATTTGAAAATCTGAGAAACTGGTTATTATAAGCTTGGCCCCATTTCCTAAAGAACAGCATATTGACCCCTGTTATCCTGTTTATTCTTTAGCTGGAACTCTTGCAGAAGCATACATAGATGAGCCACTTTTACTTTTGTGTAACAGACTGTAGTAGCCTTGCATATAGTAGCCAAAATGAGAATGGTATCTACTGCTTCAAATGAGTCAGTGCCGAAGTAGTAACAGCACATAAGAATAATAGTAACTTATTTAGGAAAAGCTATCATTTTAAAAATCAGATATCTTCTGTGAAGAAATGAGTTACATCCAAATCTGACTTATGTAAACACTTTAAGATAGACATGAAGGTACCTAACTTACACACCAACACAAGACCAGATATTATTATAAGGTTCCCTTTTTTAAGCAGGTAACTAAAGTAACTTTTTAAGCTTAAGGACCTATGCTAAAACTATCTGAATATACTTTCCATTGATTAACCAACTTTGGAATCAAGTTCTATGATTTATAACAGCATTCTTACCATTATGTATGTTTTGATTCATGGCATTTACCATACCAGTTCCCATTCAAGAAAGCAATTGACACAATTCAATTTGATGTATTGTTAACACTTTATTGAACTTGAAATGAATGTTCCTTAAAAGCTTACTCTGTTTTGATTGTAATATGTTACACAGAGCAAGGGGTTACACTTAGAAAGAAGCTCATATTACCTACTTGCATTCTTACGTAAGACAGAGACAGTAAAAGGCTAGAAGACAGAAGTGAGAAGATGTATTTACAAGAACGTCAGAATGAATTCAACAGTTAAAAATTCACATATGTACAGTTTTAAACTGTTCAAGTATGTTTCAGTTGGACAAAGTGCTAGAGGTCACAAAAAAAAAAAAAAAAAGAGGGGCTATTAAGACAGAAATGGCAGCCATTTTTATGCCAAATGGCTTGTAGGTGGTTGCAGTGTATGCAGGGCCTAGAAGTTGAAAGTATCAGGAGTATTGCCCTGAATTTGGAAAGTATAGCTAGCAGCAGTAGATTCTGGTACAACACTCTGGTCCTCCTCCTCCTAGAAGGAAACAAAGTTGGAAAGATCAGTAACATTTTAATCAGTCAGTGCTAGAACACAAAAGCAGAGGAAGTTGTACAGCAGCCACTTACTTCTGCTGAGAAATATTTTTCAATCAGGGTGGCTGAGGCCTTGTACACCTGTTCATTTTCATGTGACTGAAGAGCTTCAATTTTGTCTAGACCTCCACACTCCTCAATCATGAGGCAAAGTTTCTCAGTCTCATTTATCTTCTCAGCAGCCTGAAAAAGACAATCATGAAGTAACATCAAAGGTGTATGGTACTAATTACTGAAGAACAGCTGGCAGCAACCTGGACAGCAACTGAGTATGCTGCATCTACATACCAGGAAGATATTAGAAACAGCATCCAAAATTACTAGCACAGTTTTGCTGTCTTTGGCGGTAAGGAGATTCAGTAGAGGTTCAACAACACCAGCCTGAACAAGATACACGATCTGGTCAATTGTTCCACCACTTGTGTAGTTAGTCACAGCCCACACAGCTTCTTTTTGAGATTTGAAATCTCCCTATGAAGGTTAAAAAAAAAAAAAAGTATTAGAATACAGTCAACAATAATGGCTAGAGCCATAGCATAGTAGATGCAGCTTTTGTTTACCTTTCTCAGAATACCAATGAGATAAGGCACAAGGCCATGATCTACAACTTGCTGAATCTGGTCCTGACGTCCAGCTGTGATGTTGGACATTGTCCAGGCAGCTTCTTTTTGAATGTTGTTTTTATGATGAGATAGGAGACTTGGAAAGACAGACAGGGCTCCTGAATCAATAACAATCTGTGTCTGCTCATCAGTACCAGTAACAATATTTCCTATGGCTCTCAATGAAGGAGTCTGAAATAGATGTGAAAGTCATACTTAGGAACAAAGTGTCATCTAAGCCATGCTTGATGAAACAGCCATCAGTTATGATCCTCTGCTCCAGCCTTCTAGTTAGCAGCTTGATAATAAGACAAGCTTAAAGCTCATAATGAGTATTGTATAGGCAGATATTAAATACACTAAGACTACTTACCTTCAAGACTCATCTGCAAACTAATCATGACAAAGTTTAAGTATTGATATAGTAATTATACTACTGATACAGTGTAGTCACATTGCGCAAAGAGCCCAATTCTAAACACTGTTCCTGGAGGCAGCATTTCCAACTACAGTGTAGAACTGAAGCCAAGCTTTAAAGAATGTTGATCATCATCCTGGCCTGTGTCTTAAAGTCATTCATCATGTGTCAAGGTCACTCTTCAAAAGTAGTCTATGCCTCATCTGGGATAGTTTTCAGCCAAGATAGAAGCTCAAGGCTTATGCACACAAGACCTGGAACAAGCATCAGATTTCTGTATGATAAGACCCTTCAGTTTAAATGAATGCTATTATAACCTCAGTTTTATCCATGACTTAAGTCAAGCAATGGCAACTTTTGTGCCTGAGGGCTTACCACTATTGGCAGTTCACCACATCCCAGCAGTTTGACGAGCTGTGGCACCAATCCAGTTTTCACAACAACTTCTATCCTGTCATTGGAACCGTCTGTTAGATAGGAGAGTGCCCAGCATGTGTCTGCTAACACCTCATGATCATCATGATGCAAGAGTCGGACAAGAGTTGGAAGAATCTGCTCAATAGCTTCTATGGGTGGTGCAGGATTCTTGTTACGACACAAGTTTGAGAGGGTCCAGGTAACATTGCGTAAATATCCAGACTGCAAGAGTTGAAATAAACCATTAACAACTGTTACTTTAGCTCTTTGCTCACTCATCAGCAACTGTACTTTGAGTAATACTGTAAACTTACAGCCAGAGAGGAGAGATCAGGAACAGCTAGTAGAGTCAGCAGTGGTTCAATTGCACCAAATTTAATAACTAGATCCCTGTAGATAGAACCATCCCCTATAAAAACAATGAAAAAATAACCCGTTAAGGAACAGAAGAGAAGTATGCATTTATACAATCACGTTCCATCATGAATTAACTTAAATAACTTAATGGCTAGATAAGAAATAAGTAAAAGGGGAAAAAGGACCACTTTGATGGTAAGTCTTATGCCAATAAAACACAAGTGTAAGAAAACAACAATGCAGTTATAACACTATATTTTGAAGAATGGGATTTAACACTGGCAGCTCAAGTAATCCTGAAAGGTGCATGAGAAACTTCAATATGCTCACTGATATGAAAGTAATAGTAACTGTTACAAAGCAAAGAACATGGGCCATCACATACACAATTACATGAGCCATTTCCTTCCTCCTTCAAGCCAGTATACACAGCAAAGCTTGCTGATAGAAGTCAAAAGCCTTTACGGGAAAAGTTCTGTGTAATAGCACGGTTACACAGATTTTTGAAACTTGAGTTTTAACGTGTGTGACCCATTCAATACAACTCACAGGTTGCCAGGTTATACATGACATAACATAAGCCAAGACTGAAGGTAAAGACTTGTTCAAGTACATACATGATCTACAATGTAGAGTATGCTTCGGACATCACCAAGGTAGAGTTTCCAAGCTCAGCATGCTATATACAGCAAGTCACTAATGACGTTCTCTTATTTCAAGAGAAGGGAATAGGTTTGAAAGTTATGTTGCATATTGACATACCTGCAATATTTCCTAATGCCCACACAGCTTGTTCACTGATGTGAATGTGAGGAGAGGCCAGAAGTGAAATAAAGGCTGGAATAGCCCCACCATCTACTACTGCCTTGGTTTGCTCTGATGTGCCAGAAGCAATGTTGGTAAGCGCCCAGGCAGATTCAAACTGAATAGGACTACAGTCTGCTCTACTCAAGAAGGAGACAAATTTTGGAATCAAACCAGCCTGAATTATGTTGTCTATGGGGGGCTGCTTCTCTCTTGAAAGGAGTTTCCTAAGGAGGGATACAAACAGGAAGTGTTATTTGTCCGCAGAAATCTGAACAACAGATTCCACTAAGTCGGTATAAAACAATCCACAACAAAAAAAGACAAGTGAGAGAAAAGGATTAAGGGAGGCAAAGTAAAAATACAAGAAAGGAAAATTCAGACAAGCTACAGACAGCTTGAATGCTAGCTTCCTAAACCAGTGAGCATTGTTCAATTATGTCTTTACTTCACGAGAGGTTCTGTTACAAACCCAGAAGTAAAGCAGACCTGCAAGTTATAATGCATCCAAATTGATAGATATTGCTCAATAAACAGAAGGGTAGTGACTGTCAGAAGCAGCACTGAAGTTATATAAAAGCTTGCTAGAATTTAGCAACTTATACTTTAGATCTGATAAGATGAGAGGAAGTTTGGCATACTTGCATTCTGAACATTCAGAAGCCACATGGTCTCTATAATACTGTGACTAAAATAATTATTCCTAAACATTGTATATAAAACCAATTTATGTGTTGAAGTACTGTCTGATAAGAAGAGCCATAGTTGTCACCCTTCAGTGTTAAGGCTCATAAACCAAACCTCTGACCACACCTAGACCTAGTTACCTCTGATCTCCTTACCTGGCAGCTTGAGTTGCCTGCAACTGAAGCTCCATATTATTGCTATTAACTCCTTTGACTATTTCTTCAACAGACCAGTGTGCAGAAACCTGTACAGAAAAAGTTCCATGAGCACTTTGCTGGGAGAGGCACACATCTCCAGAAGCCTTTAAACAGTACTAGGAAGAGACCACAGTTCAGTCATGTTCTTCACTAAAAGTTATGCCCTTAAGTGACATCCAAAAATTCAACTAGTTTAATCTACAGTTATTTGAACTACTGAAAACTTTGTTTCACGTGACTGATACATAGAGACAGCGAGTTTAAACAACTGCCTAAGCTCTTTACAAGATACCGCATCAGCAGCGCAGAGAAGAGTATAAATAGTGCACATGCTCACAAGCTACTTAAGGATCTACATTGTAGTCTATTGAAGTTGTTATCACAGCCTTCAGCTGGTAACACGTATGCAACTGCAATGGCCCACAAGAGAAGAAATTTGTATTAGTGCAGCTACTGAAGTGTGCTTGTTCTGAGTAACTACTTACCTGATTGCTCCTATTTTCCTGAAGGGGAGAAGTGGCATCATCTGGAAAAGTGCTAACATTTCTTCTTTTAAGCATCTGGTCATCTTTTTTAGCTTTCCTCAACTCTACATTGACTTCAATACGCCGCCTTCTCATTTCCTGGAGAAAACACATTCATATCAAGTTCTTTACCTTTACAAATCTATTTAAAGTATTGATAGCTAGCTATAATATTCATTCACATTTGAATACTTACTGTAGTATCTTTTCCTTTGTTTTTGAATCTGTTCAAGCGAGCTGCTGTATTGGTATTCTCATTAGTAGACATCTTGCTTAGTGTTCAGAAGATAAATGAGGAGAAAAAGAGCCTGAAGATCAGAGTAAACAGTAAACACCAGAACCTTATGTCACAGGAACACAAACTAAAAAGATAGGCTCAAGGTTTGAGAGAATAGCAGGTACATTAACATCCTCTGACTTGATTAAAGACATTAGTAATATAACAAACTGCCTTTTTAAAAAGCTTAGCTGTTATAGCAACCCCTAACATTAACAGAACACATTTTAACACCCTCTGAGCCAAAAACATCATTTTCATTCCAATAGACAGCGTTTTAGAACACATAAGCTATTTCCGTTATGTCCTAATGATCTCTGGCACAGGCTCTCCATCCACACCCACCCCGGCCCCTCTCGATAAGGGCAGAGTCTTGGCACCAGGAAGGCCTTCTGAGCGAGCTTAGCACGTCGGTGCAGCAAGCAGCTATACCAGCAACGAAGCAGGCCTTCACAACAAGGGCAGCTCCAAGGTGAACCATTAAAGAAAAGCTGCCTTCCTTTCAGAAACAGCTTCATCAGAACATGAAAATCCCTCTGGAACGCACCAACTCCATCAGATTCATTTTTAGCAGCAATATGGGACCGCAAAGACCCAGAAAGCTCTGGAGCAGGAGGCCAGAGTGCCGGCACGTCCCACCGCTAACAGAGCACAGCCCCCTCAGACAGAGCAGCATACACAACACACCCTGCTCCTCACTGCATCGCTGCAGAACCCCCTCCCTTCCCACTCCGCACCTCAGCTGCAGACGCTGCAGATTCCACAAACAAGCCGCCCTCCTGCCTCCCCAGCCAAGGACCACGCTGCCACTAACCTCGGCGGCTCCAGGCGGGATTTAAATTTCCCGCTCCCTCCCTCTGCCATTGGCCAGTTCGAGCCATAGCAACATTCTGATTGGCCGGTTTGAAAAGCAGCTCATCTCGCGATGAAAAGGAGAAAATCACCGCTGTGCTCCCGGAAGAGCGCAATGAACGTCACGCACTCAAACAGCTTCCCGCCCCCCCGACACTACAACTCCCGGCACCCAACGCGCCGCCCGCGGGGACGGAGCCCTCGGGACTAACGGCCATGGCATGCTGGGATTTGTAGTTTCATGCCGCCTAGGGAATGGGTGGGGTGGCCACGGGTTTACTGTACCCGGAATGGGCTGAGCATGGAGGTTTTTCTCACTCATGCTGCCCGTCCTGAGCGATTTGCATCAGTAACGCAACATTTCCTCACATACAGCCTCATTCCTGCATCACTAACCGTAACTCACTGAGGGCTTTTCCTGAGATCCCCCACATTATCCCAATCCCAGATATGTGGTGTACAGGAATTAAAAGCAACCGAGCAACAATTGGTGCAGACCAAAATAAAACCATACAAAATAATACAAAAGTACACTTGCCCTTGTAGCATGTCTGGAAAATGGGCAGATTTGGGATTGTTTCAGGTTTGGGCTTTTTATAGGGGACGCAGTACAAAGGAGAAGTGCTGCATTACTGTGGATATGATCCCAACCTGGGAACCACGGCTGCCAGAACCCGAGCGCTTCAATGCCTATAAGGGACAGCTCAGGGTAAAGAGATGCACATCGATTCCTGCCAATCAAACCACTGCATTAAACCGACTGTACCGACCTGGGGATGCACACAGCAGTTAACAAGGATAGATGGAGCAAAGCAGGAACTACCAGCCACATTTTATATGGCTGGTTTTGTGCCTCACTGTTCTGCTCTTTATAACAACATCCCTCAACGTTCAAGTAAGGGAAAGGAAGTCAAGGGAAGAGAAAGCACAACAGTCAACAGAAATGGCAAATGGGGAAAATTAAAAAAAAAAAAAAAGCAGTTTCTAAGTAGAAATTGAGCTAAAACACCTGGTGCGCCAAAGCGTGTCCAGAATGGAACGCAGGGATGGGCACTGCAGGGCAGGGAAAGGGCTGCAGGGAGCCGAGCTGTGCGCTGCCAGCCCGCCTCAGGCACCGCAGCCCGAAGGCCTCTTCCACATGTGGGACGGCGGCCTAAGGGATGGCGAGAGCCGGACGGCTGTCGGAAGCCAACATACTACTGCAGAACGGGGCGCACGGCACGGGTGGGATGGGCGGCCCCACAGCGGCTGAACTACAGCTGAGGTAATCGGGACAGCGGAGGAGGAACAAAAGGTAAAAACACCGCGGCCGTTCGCAGGAGAACGCTGCGAGCGGAGCAGATGGGGCGGGGCGGGGCTGCTGCCGGCGCCGCACCACAGCCGAGGGGCGGGAATCGGCGCTTCGGGAGACCGTGAAAGGGAAGGGTTTTTAAAGGAGAGGACCTCGGGAAAGGCGGCCGGCAGCGGATCTCCTCAGGCAGGCAGCCGCGCGAAGGAACGGCGCTCACGTCCTCGCGCCGCGCTGAGGAAACCAACGGCCACAGCGCGTGACAGACTGAGGCGCGCGAGAGAGGGGAGGGGCCGAGGCGCGAGCCCATCTGTGAGGGCCGCTCGGGCCCGCGCGAGGCTTTAAGGGGCGGAGCCTCGGGGAGGTGCTGACAGGGGCGGGGCCTCCCGCCCACGAGCAGAGAGAACATTGAAACGCTGCAGGGGCGGAGCCAGCGCCGCCGGGCGGGGCTCTTACAGCACGCCGCTCGCAGCTTTTGCTGGGTGACCCAGTGGCCTAATGGATAAGGCATCAGCCTCCGGAGCTGGGGATTGTGGGTTCGAGTCCCATCTGGGTCGTACCGTCGTTATTTTGTGGCATCTCCGTATATTCAGCGCGGGAATCTCCCGCCGGGTGTGGGCTCGGAGCAAAGCGCGCGTGATCCTCCTCTCCACACTTTTGGCGGCGGGAAGCGGCCGCCGGGACGCGGCTCCGAGCCCCTCAACTGCTCCTCCTCCCGGTTGCGGCTCTTTACCGGCGGGAGTACCGAGCGCGGTGCCGTTACTGCCGCCGCTGGGGAGCGGAGGGACAGCAGTGAGGTGCGCGGAGCGGTCGCCGCTTCACTGTGCGGGTGAGCGAACGGTGAGAGGCTCCCCAGAGCGCGCCGGGCACTCCCGGTACTTCGGGCAGCGCAATCCGACTGCCGAGCCGAGGCGGCACACAACGCTGTTAGCCGGGCCGTAGCTGCGCTGCCTGAGGCGGCTGTCAGCGCCGGGAGGCGCGACGCGGTCGTTCCGGAGGTCACAACGGGGCTTTGGTCCGGTAACGAGGTCGCCTGTTCCAGTGGGATAAACGCAGCGACCCGCATCGGGGTTGGCTTGGGGTGTAAAAGTTTGCACGTCAGCAAATAGGGATTGAAAAATAAAGCGGCGTCTGCGGTCAGCACGGCTTCCCCTTGCGCTGGGCGATACCGCCGCACCGGGAGCGGTCCCTCAGCAGAGGATGCTCCCGCCGCGCGCTTGGTGCCCTCGGGTACCACCGTAACACTCAGCCTTCGGGCGCCGGAGCGCAGAGGCGACGCGCGGCACAGCGCCCATCGGCCGCCCGCACAGCAGAGCCGTGCGCTCCCCTCGGAGCGACTCCTCGGGCAGAGCGAGGCGCTCCCCCAGTTCCGAGCCTCGGTGTGACCCTCCCGTCCATCCGTTACGCACTGCGGGGCTGTGGGTGCGGGCGGGAGGCCGCAGTTTGGTGCTGCTCCAGGGGGCTGTCCGGCAGCGGTTCCCGTTTCCCCTAAGGCTGCCTCTCATTAGCATGAATCGGGGGAAGGGCGTCAAAGACTCCGCTTCGTTTTGAGGCTGGGGAAAAAAAAAAAAAGCAACAAACAAAACAACAACAAAACCTTAACTTCAAAATGACAACCAAAGCGCTGTGGCTCCTCTGCTTTGTCATTAGATCATCTTGCAGCTCGGCGGCCGGTAAGTTCCACACGCGCAGCGGGGTTGGGGCGCATCAGCCTGCGGTGTTAGGGGAGGTTAAAGGCTTCTCCTCAGATTCTCTCCAGAGCAGCCGCTCTCCAGCAAGTTGCAGCACTGATCACGTAAAGGCTCGGGAAAGGAACATTTCAACACGTTTGCGGGGTGGGAATGTAAACTGCGGTATTTACTTTGTTGGGGTCAGGAAGAACGAGGAGCACCACCTGCCCGAAGCAGGCAGGCAGCTGGTGCCATGCATCCTGCCTGCACCGGGCTGCAGGTGAAGTCTGCCTTCCTTCTGCATGCGGGATTTCTCCATTGGTGTGTGGTTGTGCCCTTTACTCTCTTTCTCTGCACCGATAAATTCTAGATCTAGAGTTTATCCTCTGGAGCAAGCTGTTGGGAACAAATGTATATCTTATTTCTGCAGCTAAAGATGATCTGTTCCATAAGGAAGAAGTCCAGGAACTGATGATGGTGCAATTGTATTTCTTAGGTTGCAAGAGGTGGATGGGAACACGCCGGTGTAACAGAACGAGGCTCCGTGCCCTGAACAGATGGGTAGGGAAAAACGAACCATTTCTCGTTACAGCCCATGACTGAGAGGGCTCAATAAACTGACAGAAAAGTGCATTTATAAGAGCCAAATCTAAAACACCTGTTCAGAGCACACAGCTTCATATGGGAACAGCTCCGTAACACCCTTGCCTATTCCTTTCTTTAGCTTGGACTTCTTCCACCCTTTTCTTCATGGGCATTCTTTTGACTTTACATGTGGCCAGCCCAAATATCAGGGAATCTTTCCCATGACAGCAGCTGGTGAGAGCAGAGGGGGAGAAATGGCAAGGTCAGCAGCTGAGAGTCAGTTATGGAAGATAAACCAGGATGTTGTTCGTCTGTGTAAGTCAAATATCTCTTTTCACATAAGGAGTCGGGATCAGCCTCCTACACAGCGCTAACCACAGAGAGCGAACACCCAGACAGCGGCTGTGTGTGGGTGAACTGTTCTAAAATGCTCCACTGGCCAACTACAGGGAGGGCTCAGGCACAGGGAGGGAGAACTGCAAGAGGCAATTTCTCTCTTCCCAGCACAAAAGAAACGTCTTTTGCTTTGTGAGCTCTGAGCAAGCAAGGTGAAATATAAACTAAGCTCTAGGTAACTGTCCAGCTTGCACAAACAGTGCCACTAAGCCTGTCTGTCCCTTTGTCACTGCAGTCCCAGACGCTTCCTGTCTTTTTCAGCTCTTGTCCTCTTAGCTTAAGAAAAGGCCTGAAATAATTGTAACTCAGCAGCAATAGCCTAGCTACCAGACTAGGTCTTCTTGGACTCCCATACAACTCTGTAGTGCAAAAGTCAGAGCTCCAAAACTGCGGATAAAGATCTTTTCAGTAGCGTTCAAAGCCAAAAGCCGCTGAAAAGTGCAGATGACACTGTCAACAAGGCATCCCATGGATGGGAAAACCAAACAGTTCTGTTGTCATGGTCTTTTAAACAAGCATCCCAAATGGCAATGTGAATTTTGTTTCCTCAGATGCTCCCTGGAGATTCAGGCTTTTGAGAAAAGGGTTTGTTTATCATTCATGTTTTTAATTTACAACAATAATAAAGTAAAAATGCAAATCTCCTGTGCTTTGCTCACAGCTGCATTCTCCGTATCAGGCCTTCTGTGGCTGAATACAGAGGAACGAAGAGCTCTATTTTATCAGTTGAACTGTGAGTTATACCATCATACAGTTGAAGGCCACACTTACGGAGCAGACACTCCAATCTTCCAGGTGCTTCCCATTCACAGGGGCATGGAATAATAAACAATTCTGACTTGCTCTCTCCTCTTGTTTTTTTAATGTAGGATCCTTGCCCTGTGCTGAGAAAGCCAGCCAGTCTGTCAGCAAATATGTGTGTAACTCAGCAGACGCTACACCTGGCCAAGCCAAACTGCCAGCCTGGGCCACCACTAGAGAGGATCCCAGCCAACACCGGCTTCTGTCTCCCACCAACCTGCAGCACCCAAAACCTCCTGAAATCACCTCGCTCTCTTCAGACAAAAAGAAACAAACTAAGCCTTCTACGGAAAACAGCACAGGGCTGAGGAAGTATCTCCTGCAGTATGGAGGGCCCCTGCCTCTGGAACCTGCAACCGAGGGGCCTTCTCCCACCTCCTTTGACTTGAATCAGGCAAACAGAAAGCAGGCGGACAGGCGGCTGGCTGAGGCTGCTAACAGCGTGTCAGCTCACTTCCAGCACGCAGCATCTTCCTATCATAAGATCACATCCTTACTGGGGGCTCATCCTTTTCTAGACTCTGGAACAGCAGAGTCAGCTGATGCTAACATGCTGGATCATTTCAACCGACCAGGCAAGATATACCCCTACAAAAGCGTCGAACTGTTGAAAATCATCAGCAAACCCTCCTGGGTCACCAACCGCCAGCCACCCAGCTTGCCATACCATTTCAGCATGCTGAAGAAAGGTAAGGGAGGAGACTGCTCCGGTAAGAAACGCTGTGAGCTTTCTGAAGGTTGGGTGCCATAATTTGAATAAAATATCCCAGAAGGGCATGATGCTGTCCCTCAGTCTCTGTGCCTGTTCTAGGAGCTGATATGGAGAAAGCATGTCTGACTGAGTGCAGGAAGGAGAGAGATGAAGTGGAGGCCTACTGCACAAGTGAATTTGGTAAGCTGTCTTCCATGAGCTACACAGAGCCAAGGCCATCTTTGTTCATGTACTCCATGACACTTCACTTCTGCTTTTAGGGTAATATTTCACTACATATATTAAGTAATCATTAAGTGCATTAAAAGGAGCCATCACAGCTATTTGTAAGAGTACTGTGACAGTCTTATATTACCCTTTCTCCACCTTGGACCAGTGATCTTTTTCCCTGTTTCCTCTACTTTCCACTCCAGGGCCGAAGACAGCGCTCTTGTTGCTGACCTACAGAATTGAAGACCAACAGTTTTCAATACTCTGACGTTAAACACTGTAGCTGTATAACAGCCCACACTACTTAGAACAAGTTTGTGATTTGGGGGGTAAGGATGCAAATGAAAATAAATTGTAACCCAAACAGCACGTCCTCTGTATAGAGGATTCGTCATGATGTTCCTTAGGACTCATGTCTTCAGTCCTTGCATCCATGCTGCTATAGCTAAAAGTATTAGAAAATAACTTGGTAATTTTGTACTGAAGAACTGACTGAAGTCTTTCCTTACACTTATGATGTCAAACAGCAACTTTTTCCCACAGTATTCTAAGAGATGAGCAAAATACATGCCTACTGCTGGTAACAGATGTTTCCATTTGCAGAATATAAACATGTTACAAGACATCTGTTTTCTCTAAATGGAGAAGTCAGGAAGTGCTTTCTACAAATGTTATGTATTTTTACTATTATTATTTGTTTTACAACTCTCATGCACTCCTGTCAAACATAGGCCTTACAGTGACACAACCTTTGGACCTTTCAGCCTTTAAAAAAATAGTGATCTCCTCCAACTCTTACACTGAAGAAGCCAGGTACAAAAAAAGACAGTCTGAGCAAGACATCAGCCCACTTCCATTGCTGTGATCATAGAGA